>VXAA01006441.1:489150-512498 GCA_013399115.1 Anseranas semipalmata
TGCCTCAGTTTCCCCACCTGTAAGACACTGCTGGTGTTACTGGCCTCTCCAGGCTGTACCAGCAGTAGGAGTCATCATTCATCTGGCTGCTTCCAAGGCCTTTGTCCTGTATTTTACAGCCCGCTCACTGCCTCAGCTCACCTGATGTGAATCTCCATCTCAGATGTATTTGCAATTGTTGACAGCATTATAAATGGGGCCTGAAAATTCTCTCCTCATCTGACTGTTTGCTGGTGCAGTTCCTGTGACTGTACTGGTGGCACCACTTCCATATGCAGAGTCCAGTAGGTGATTAATTTAGTTATTTTCACTCCCAATCATTTAAAAATTGGAACTAAAATCTGAAGTTCAGCTTCATTCTCCCTAGTGAGATACATTAGCTTAATTGCCTTTTGTACTTGGTACAGTACACGGATAGCTTTGATGTGGGAGCACTTCAGAAGTCAAATTATTATCACCCTTCCTGTATGCTATAAGCCAAGAGTCAAGGCTATGGCAAAACTAAAAAGCAAGCAAATCTATCATGGTGCCACTGAGCACCACTTTGTGTGCATGTCACCCTATCTGTCAGTTCTCCAGCTCATTAATTCTTCAAATTCTTCAAATCTATTGTGTGCCAGACATGCTGTACCTTGTGTGGGTCACGCTCAGAAAGTGCAGCATCTTTCATGATTGCATTTTCCCAGAGAAGGCTTTGGGGCAGCCCCAGAGGTGCTTTCCGAAGCCCATTGCAGCTGCGCTCGGAGGAAGGCTGCTCTGCCTCATGTCGCCCTGCGCTTGCAGATGGCATCACGGGCCAGGGAAGAAGCAGCAGACTGGCCAGACAAGCACCCCACTGTTCCTGCTGGGCTTTTCTCAATTCCCAGCAAAGCCCCTGCATCCACATCCCCATTGCTTACTGTTTCCTATGCAGGATAGATCTAGCTTGAGTAAATTTGTATTAAATCTCATTGCAGGTTCAACAAGAAAGGGGACAATAAACCTGGGAGGTGTTACTTATCATTGCACTGTGATCATCAGTGCTTCTAATTACCTCTGCACCCCAGGCACATCAGTGCCTCTCTCCGTTAGCTACAGCTGTGTTGTGGAGCCAGGCAAACCAGGGAGCTCCTCCTCAGCAGCTGCTCAAATGCTGTTGGGAAGGCATACAGGGGAAACTGAAGCAAAGCAAGAAGGCTTGCAGGCTGTCAAGTGAAAGGAAGGTAATTAGAGGAAAAGTATGACTCCAAAACTCCCAAGCAATGCGTATTTCGTGGTTCTGCCGGAGCTATCATTTGCACGCCAGGAAGCTTGCTGTGAGAGTCTCTCAATATCCCCGGTGTTGAGAGACCGGCAGATGGTCAGGGCAGGGCTCTGGGGCTTGGGTTTTAGGGTCCCCTCCACACATGCACCCTCACATGTCCTTTGCTGCCCTGAGCCCTCTTACATCATCTGCTTGCAGAGATCCCAAGCAATGTTTGATTGCATCTGCTGTTGTACCTGAAGAGTGGGATTACTAATACGGATAATTAATACAATGCAAAAAGCTATACAAACGTTAAGTCTAATTACTGCTATTGCTACCTGTTTGCTGGCAGACGTAGGTAAAAAGCACATGGAAGAAATCGGGATATCAATAAAAGAGCTGTCAGTCCTCTGCGCTGTGGGTCTTGCTGCAACAGGGTGACATTGCCAATACCCACAAACAAAATTGTGAGGACAAAGCCAACAGCAAAGGGAGAGAGCCAAACTGTGCTGCGGCACGGGAGCGCTGCATTGCCTCCCGCCGGGACAGGTCAGAGCTGCTGGCTGCTCGGGAAATGGACAGCAGGTCATCCCCAGCAGTTAAATACAGGCATAAAGGGGTTTACATCCAGTGTGAAATTTGTTGTGCTGAAAGCGGGATTTGGATCTGTGAAAGCCTTCTGTGCCCATAGTTCAGGTACATATGGGTGTGGATATAGACATACATACGCGTGTATACTTACTGGATGGAGCACGTTGTTTAGTGCTGGTCAGACAGAGAACAAGGCTCTTACTGGATGCAGTGCCACCTGAAACATGAGACTTGCTACCTCACATTGCCAATCTGCTGATTCTAACATTATGAAGAGGGACTAATGTCTGGGACTGGGAGGAAGGGGAAAAAATCTCAGTGGATTTTACCTTTTACATTGAAATTCTGAGCTTCTCTGACTCAGGCTTGTTTTCACAAAGCATAATACTTTTTTCGTTAAATTAGCCTGTCTGTTTCCATTTGGCACAAGCGCTGGTTATCGCAGCAAACCAAATGACTGCAGAGTTGGAGGCTCCGGAGAGACCAGGGGTCTCAGCACAGCTTCATTCCCTCCTCAGAGAGGCGATACACGAGAGTACGGGCTGCAAAATGCCATCTGCATTTGTGCCCTTTGATGTATTGCAAAATAAAGGGGCTCCCACACTACCTAAAACTGGCACATCTCCACTGGTGCTGAGATTTCAAGGCACAAGTGCAGCCATTGTGGCAATATCAATTTACCTGAGCTGAAAATGTGAGCTGGAGAGGCTGGGCCACACTAGAAAAATAGCAAATGAGCATAATAGTAAGAGCTTAGCTGAAAACTACTTGTGACATAGAAACTTTGGTTTTCCAAAGAGCTCTTAAAAAGGTGCCCCTGACGCATGCTGCGACAGGCCAGTGAGATGCAATGCTAGAAGACTTCCATCAGCAGCATCACTGGCTGTAAATGGTTGAATGTAAAGGGATGAGGGTGCTTACATTTCTCTAATCCAGCAGAAACCATTCCATAAGACAGGCCTGAGTAGAAAAACACGGGTACATTGACAGGTGTTGGTGCAAAGGCCAAGCTAATGAGTGCGGTAGGACCTGTGCTGACAGCATCGGACCCACTCAAGTGTAGTGCTGTCACTGTCACATGCGAGGCTCTGCTAAAGGCAGTGCACTGTGTCACCACGTCTCTGTAATGGCTGCATCCTTAACGGGCATCTTCAGGATCACCTTAAACTTTACCCTTTTTTTTTTTTTTTTTCCTGCTAATGGTTCTGTTAGTCAAGATTTAAAATCCCAAGTAAAATTGCAGTGAACCATTAAAGAGCAGTTCAAACATCTTTTTCTTCCTTCTTTTTTTTCCATCTTTCGAAATGGTGGAATACATTATCAGGTTAACTATGATTCTGCAGAGCTCCAATGTGCTAGGCAGAGTTTATTTATGTGGAAAGGATGAATGGTTCCCTACGTGTTAATAGCACAATCAGCGACAAAATCCTTGACATTAATATTTAACATCCTTTGTTATGTACACGCCTGACTGTTATCCAGAGAGGGCTGAGTCAGGAGATCAGAAGCTGCTGGGAATTGAATAGCCATTATTTGTGGGATTTCATGGAGTGGAAGCTGCAAAATAGAAAAGACATTGTTTTTCTATATGGCAGCGCAATTGTCAAGAGATAGTACTTTTATGGGTAGTGTGCAATATAGGCAAGAAATTATTACAACAGTGCTCTGTGGCTTTTTTCAACACCTGATTTCTTTAATGTTATAGCCTGCTTAGTCTCGCTCTGTATGTGTAGATAGGCATTAATTTTATGAGAAATGAGAGAGAAAATCTAATAGCCTAAAACCAGCATGCATCCCCTGCAAATTCATAACTATTCATGTAACAGTAGGACACAGAAATCAGAAGAAAAGCAGGCCATAAGGAGCAGGCACATACACATAAACATACTTTTTCTATATGTTACATTAAATAAATATTAACCTTAATATGGGTACTCTTCATCTGTAGCCATTGTGATACAGCTGATAGTTATAAGTCAGTCCATCCTGCTTCCCCGTACAGAACAGGTATCAGTGTTGTCAGTAGCTTTCCAAATATCAATACAGTGATGACTGCTATTCAATTTAAATTGCCTGTAAACACTACACTTGCAAAGCCTTCCCATATTTCCACAACTGCTCTGTAATTACAGTAAATTTTCTAGCCCTGGTGTACAGCAGTCTTTTCACGTAAGTAATTTTCAGGAACTCTCTGTTTTATGTGGGCATCTAAGAGTGTAAGAAAATGTGCTATATTATATTACAAAGAAGTTTTATATGAACCTGTAATACCAGAAACAAAGAGACAGAGGAAGGTGGGGTTTGTGTTTCATATTTTTCTTACTTCCTGGAACACCCTTTTATCCTGAAGCCATGCTTTCTGGGGAATTTCCTTGAGGGAAGCAGAGGGGCCTCCCCCTCCTTCAATAAAAGGTAGAGAAAAAGGAGTTTGGGGGATTTTCAGTGGAAGCTGCTCACCCTAGCTGCTCACTCTTGTCTTTGCATCCCGTCCTATACACAAGGCTGCTCTGAATCGTACCAGAAGTGTTTGCACAGGGGAAGAAAGTAGGTATAAAAATAGAGAGAGAGGGGGAAAAAAAAAATATAAAAATCCCGGGAGCAGATGTGAAGAGGGGGCGGAGGAAAGCGGAGAAAAGCACCGCGGGGGCAGCACCAGCACCGGGAGCCCGCGAGCGGCTGCAGAGCGGAGCCGCCTCCAGCAGGCGGCAGCAGGCGCGCTGCGGCCGGGCCCCACGGCGGCCCCACGCGGGGCGCCCCACGGGCCTGCGCGGCTCCAGCGGCCTGCTGGGAATTCCTGGCCGCTGGCAAAAAAAAATAACCGGAAAATAAATAACTGTATGAATGCATAAAGGGGCAAGGTCCTGCTCCCCGGCCGGGGCAGTCCCAAGCAGTAATATGGGCTGGTAGGAGAATGGATGGAGAGCAGCTCTGAGGAGAAGGACCCGGGGGTGCTGGTGGATGAAAAATTCAGCATGAGGCGGCAATATGCGCTCGCAGCCCAGAAAGCCAGCCATATCCTGGGCTGCATCAACATAAGCGTGGCCAGCTGGTGAGGGAGGTGATTCTCCCCCCCTNTCTAGCAGCCTTCCAGTACTTGAAGGGACCTACAGGAAAGCTGGGGAGGGACTCTTTGTCAGGGATTAGTGATGGGACAAGGAGTAATGGCTTTAAACTAAAAGAGAGTAGATCTAGGTTAGATATAAGGAAGAAATTCTTTATTATGAGGGTGGTGAGGCACTGGCACAGGCTGCCCAGAGAAGCTGTGGATGCCCCATCCCTGGAAGTGCTCAAGGCCAGGTTAGATGAGGCTTTGAGCAACCTGGTCTGGTGGGAGGTGTCCCTGCCCATGGCAGGGGGCTGGAACTGGATGGGCTGTAGGGTCCCTTCCAACCCAAACCATTCTGCGATTCTGTGGTTCCATGATTCTATGAAATGAAGCCACAAAATCTGCAGGCCACTCAGTGTAAAGGAAGTGAAATAGCAGCTAGCTGATGTGCTGGAAGTGTTACATTATGGTGGTATCACATAGGATCTAGCAGCTATTTTTTATTTTAAGGTTATTTCAATAGGTCTGCCCTACTGCCTATATGTCACAGTCCCCTTGGGCCTCACCCCTGAGGAGCTGTGTGGTTCTTCATGAAGGCTGGAGCTCTGGGGAGGCACAGGTGGGACTGTGCTGAGAAGTATGACCCCTGCCCAGATTTGCCAGGTTAAGGTTGGATTTGGGTGCAGTGTTCCCTATGAATCAGACTCATTGGTGCAGGTGGGAACACAAGTGTTCAGATGCAATCCTGGACCAGCACATGAGCCAGTTTCAAGAAGAAAAGGAAGGAGATTTGCTTTCCTGCTTTCAGACAGGCCCTGATATAAGACTAACGTTATAAAATATTTGTATATATAAACAAACATAATGAGGACTCATCCCAATTTGTGACTGCCATTCCTGCCACCTGGGAGTCCTTCAGGGAGCTGCCCAGATGCAACACTGTGTTCCCTGTTAGCCCAAGCCCCACGACTGACTGACCGTTCCCCAAGCCGTGTCCTCCCTCCCCTCAGGAGCCAGCTGGATGCCAGTTGCATGTGCATGTGTGCCTTGCAACAGGAATTTCATTAGCTGGGATTAGATAGACTCCTCCTTTCACCCAGCCCCCAGGGTAAGTCAAAAAGGAAACCCACAAACTTTTGGTTTTGCAAAGCGTGTGATGGCTCTTTATTGAAGCTAATGAAGAAAACAGTTTGCAAGTTACATGACTCATGCTTATATCCTCTCTAGCTACATGTAAAACCAGTGTCAGAAGCTCTCATCAGACAGTCTGACAGGTCAGCATGTGACCACAAACACCACTGCCAAGACTCATGGGGTTTGATCTTCACAGTAGGGATGGGCACACAGGCTTGCTCAATGCTAATAAAGATGCTTTTGTCTTGTCCAGCTGGAAGCAGGACTAGCTGGATACCCCATGAGAGGACTGGCTCTCATGTGATTTCCAGACCACGCTTTTCATATCGCACAATCTGAAATGACATTAGAGATAGGGCCCGGTCCTGCTCTGAGCTTCTGGGGCATCATTGGTTTGCCATTCCCAGCCCAAGCTCTGGGCACAGTCCTCTGTTAAGAGACACTGGGGAAGCCCTCAGGCAGACCAGGTAGCTGGTAGACGTCCCACATCTTGTAGCTGACTCTTCTAAACACTGATGTGCAGCACCACCATAGAACAACAACGTTTTCATGCTTAGTGGGAAACACAGGGCTTGCACTGTTAAGTGATATGCAGAAGCCTAAGTGCAGTAGCAGTCTCTGTCTCCTCTCCTTCGTGGGGTATGCTATAACCTCAGTGCTGTGTCAAGCACACCACTAAGCCTGTATGTTTTTAGGGATCTACTCTCATGCCTTTCAACACATGATGTGCTCTATACTTTAGAAGCGCCATAAAACCGCATGTCAGCTGAACAAGGACTCAGCACTGTCAGTAGGTAAGACACAGCTGACCACTGTGAAGCTTCAAGCTTCTTTTTGTGGACCCTTATCTGATCCCCAGCTGATGCCTTTCCTTTCCTCCTTCCTGTGTATGGACCAGGAATGCATTCTCCCAGAAGCTACAGCGCAGCGTAAATCTTGTGTACACAGCCTGAAGCTCTCCATGGCATGACCTGGCACATGTGGCATAAACGCATTTCATCTGGAGGCATCAAGGTCCCTGACATACTCCCTGATGATGATATTATCCTGTCATCTCTGTTGATTTCTTCATCTCCTGGTGAAGCGGGGCTTGTCAGTCTTCATGCAGATAAGCTCGTCCAGGCCTTCCTTCCATGAAGGGAGTTTTCTTCATTACAGATCCAAAAGACATTCAAAGCAACACACTTTTCAAGTGCATGCATGCAACTGAGCCGGGGAGGGATCTGAGCCTTCCCTGTCCTTGCCAGACATGAAAGCAGCCAGATTTCCCTAATGTTTTGGAGACTGAATGGGGAAAATGGGTGCTGTGGTATTGCCGCAGCACTGCAGATTCAGTTCCTGGCCTTCTTTCCAGCACTTGCTTGTGGCCTCACCTCTGCCCAATTTCTTTAACAGGCTGGGAAGCAGATCATGTGCAAAACCCATGCCACTCCCTTAATCATCTCCTTTCACCATATGTGCATATCTGCCCAGATGTGTGCTTGCTGCCTAGAAGTTCTGCTCCCAATGCACACAGTTTCCCAGCGCTGTAAACCATCAGCTACTATGTTCCTCTGTAGGCACAGCATTTCCTTGCACAAAGGAGAGAAGGGGAGGCAAAGGAGGGGATCTCCACTCACACTGCTTGAAATCACTGCCTTGCAGTGTGCTGGCAGTTCTTGCAGTGGTGTCCACATGTAAAGCTTCTTCCTGGGTTCTTTTTCTCCCTGTGCTTTGGCTGCCTGAAGGTGCTGCCAAAGAGCTGGAAAAGCCAGCCCTGACAAAATGTTGAACATGTTTTCATAGGTTTATTTTTTTAAGGAAAAAAATAATAATAATTCTGACCCCCAAATATCCTCGTGAAAACCTGACCTTTGGTCAGACCAACAGACCAGGTCATGAAGGGGTGCCTTTTAGCAGCCTCTCAGCCCAAAACACAAGCACAGAGCCACAGCCGGCTGAGATAGCAATGCTGAACAGGATTCATGGCACACTTCCAGGCTGACCTGCAGGCTCTGGCATGATCCCTCCAGCAGCAATTCAGTGCATGAACAATCAGAGAGGTGGAAATCATGCTGCAGAGCGGGATGGGGGTACAAGAAGAGATGGCTGATGCCCGCTGCTACTGCATGTGTATAGTGGCAGAAAAGAGAGAAGTCATGTTATGAGGAGAAGTGATGCAAATGTAAACCCAACGTTTTTCTACCCTTCTCTCCCTCCATCTCGGTGCTGGTTATCTCCTGGTATTGCTGGGTTCCTGGATCTGGAGATGCATGCTCTCCCTGGAGCAGCTGCCTGCAGGCTCTTGCTGTGCCAAGAGCTGAGACACTTTGATGCCGCATATCCCCTGCCCTCATCAGGAGGAAGCATCTCATCACCATCTCTAGTGGTGCCTCTCTCTCTCGTGGATGTGGTGCCAGCCAGTCAGCAGCCTCATCTGTTTGGAGTCCAGCCTTGTCCCTGCTTTGTTTGCTTCTTTTCATGGCAACAGACAAGCTGCGGAGAAAGTTTTCACCCACACACTCCACCTGATAACATTCTCGAACCAGCATCTGTTTGCCTGGAGGCACAACTCCTTGCTGCTAGTTGGGACCTATTTCTTAGGAATTGTTGCTAAATGATGTCACTTTGGAATGAGCTCCATCAGGCCATGTCTGCGCTACCTCACCTGCCGCTCCAAAACCACCGAAACTTGCTACTGCCAGTGTCCAACTGCGTACAGGGACAACCATGGACATCAAGGACGTGGGATCCACGTGCAGTCGCAGCTCTGGCTGCATCTTGGCGAGCAGGGGCTGCTTCCTCTAGCCCGGCATCGCGGCTGCACGCCCGCTCACCCTGCTTGCTTCTCTCCCTCTGGCCTGTTGCACCGCCAGAGGATAAAGCAGCATGGCTCAGGCTGCGGGGCTGACGCGCAATGGAGCACGGCAGGAGGAAGCGCTCAGCTCCTTCCTGAGTATTTCGGTCCACACAGCTCCAGCCCAAAGAGCTAAAGCTGTGCTCCTCACACAGTGCAGGATTTGACTTAAAAACATGGCTATTTCACAGCCTTGCACGGAGCTAGCTCAACTTCCAGTTTGGGGTTGGCTCTTGCAGAACACTTGGAGCATCCTTTCAGCCTTCATGTTCTCTGGCTGATGGTCAGATGTGAATGGGCAACAAAGAGCAGCTCAAACCCGACCGTGGCACAGTGGGCTTGGTGAACAACATCCCCCCCCGGCAGGGGCATGCTTGCTTATGGAAGTGTTGCACACACACTGCCAGGGATGGGCAAAAGGAGCACCGAGGGGGTCCTGGTTTGGTCAAATCTGCGTCTCTCTGATTTACAGCAATGCATAACGGCATATTTTAACTCTTGGTTGGACAGCTGGGCTGTTGCCGCATCTCCCCGTGTTGCTGTTATTGTAGTGGAGGTACAGTGATCTAAGCTACCACACCATTTTTAAACACTTCTCTAATATGTTTTGGCCTGACCGTGGTGTGTGTGGGACCCAAGACAAACACGCAGTCACACACACACTCACACATGCAGATACCCTGCAAAGCCTGGTGGGTTTTGCTGGCTTATGAACAAGGGAGCAAACGATCTGAGGGAATGCAACCTTGCACCAGAGCCCGGCAGAGCGCAAAATCCCACCCAGCACCAAGGACCCATGATTTACGCTTTTGTTACTGCAACAACAGACAGAGGCAGGAAAAAAATAAAAGAGCTTTGCTGGATTTTCCATCCCGTGCTGAGAAGTGGATGCCTGATGCCGAATGGCAGCCAGGATTCACAGCAACACCCACGGGTAAGCACCCGTGCCACTGCCAGCTCCTGCAAGGTTATCACAAGCCTCGCATCATTCATTTGCCTGTCTGAAAGCCCCAGCTCCTGGAGTCATGGGATGAAGCAGGAATCTCAGTTTTTGAATTTAATAGTGGTTTTATCCCTCATTGTTAAGGAGAATGGCTCACAAGTGGGACAGGTATGTTAAGTCTTTTTTTTTTTTTCTTTTGTTGAAGAAAGGGTTTCAAACATTTTGGAAAGCAGAACTTGTTAGCAGCTGAAGGAGACCCTTATAAAGAGCTAAAGAACTAAAAAAGTCTCAGCTGAGAAGATGCTGCAGGAGGAAAATACACTTCTAGGTGGGCTGGGTTTTCATTGTTTTATCCTATCATAAAGACCAGCAAAGGGAGAACATCTGGGTTCAGTAGCTGAGGTGAAGTGCTTTTTGTGTCAAGAGTAAACAATAAAATTCAGAATGTGAAGACTGAGACTCCCTAGAAAAAGAATTAAGCTCACTCACCCTGCCTCTGTCCCAAGGTTATACCATGTGGACAGTACTGATTTATCAGTGTTTTGGAAGAAAGAGGTGGAGGATCTGCACATAAAGGAGTGTCTTCCATTTCGCTGCGTTTGCTCTAAGAAGCCTCATGTTGGGCTCTGCCAAGCAGCCAGAAGCACAGACTGACGTCCCCTGTGCTCCCAGCCAAAGCCCCCTGGGCATGACCTGCTCCGCCTCTCCTGTTCTGGTTGCAGCTGACTTGGGTCTGGAGCAGTTTCAGTTTTTGTCCTATGCAGTGCTAAAAACAATTTCAGTGCAAAGCAAGTAATTAAAAGCAATAATTATGCAGATGCCTTCAGAGTAAGGCTGTTCCCTGTTTTGCTGCAATTTTTAAACACTTAAAGTTGAAAAAGCTTGTATGGTCCTTGAACCCATGTACAGCTTGAAAGAACAAAACGGGATGCTTTAAAAGACTGTGGTGATAAATTGTTCCCATAAATGATGAGAAATGTTTAAATCAATAAAACGTTTGTTTAGATGTCCATATGGAGGAAAGATACAGTCTGTTGCTCTTCATATTGGATTGATCCTACTGTGTTAAATTACAGCTGGCTACAGCCCTGCGTCATTTACTGCACAGCTTGACAAGCATGTAAAATATTCACACTGAGCACAAAAATTTTGAGTGTCTGATCTCTGCATTGTCCTTGTCACTTCCTCCCAGCCAGGGCCAAATTAAAGGCTGCTTAATATGGGGGAAGCTTGCCACAGCTCTCCCACAAGCCTTTAGCCACATTACCCGATATCCTCTCGGATGGCCCGGGGGAGCGAGCAGCTGGGGAGCAGATGTAGGCAGTCCTCAGCACGTGACCGCGCGTCTGCCTATAGCACTAGCCGCGTTTGGGATTTATCAGCTGCTCTGGGCTGGTGGTCATAAATACATAAATACAGCACGGGCACACAGTAACACGGGCAGGGTCTTAAAGGAGTCATTGCTGTTGGAAGGTGCCCGCTCTGTGCTCCTGGGAGGGTGGTAGCAGTGGTGGCGGGTGGCAGGGGGAGCAGCCAAGGCACCCAAGTGGGAGAAGGGAGCTCTGGGTGATGCTCACAGCCTTTTGCTGCTTTTCCTAGGTGACGCATGCCTTTCCTCACAATGCAGAGCAGCATGGCGTATTCCCCTTGGATCCCATGGAGAGGCCAGAGAAGAGGCTGAGACGGTTAATGGGGGTTCTGTGTTGTTGGTGCTGCAAAGTCTTGGGCTGCTCAGCCCCAGTGTGTTCACTTCAACAGGTTCACTTCAGGTAACTATTCAGGAACTTGGGCCAAGTTTCATCACACCCCTGTAAACTCCCCTTTTGGACATGCCAAAATAGCCCTGTTAGTTTAAGGATGCTAACAAGTGCCCTCATGCTTCCTGCAGACGCACATCTTCTTCTACAGCTCTTGCTTTTCCCTTGGGAAAAGGAGCCCTGAGCCCTGCAAAGCCTGGGCATTGCTGCAAGCAGCTGCATCAGAGCAGGGAGAGAAGCAGCAAAAAGAAACAAAACTGATGTCCTTATGAGGGCCGGTAGAGGCCACTGCTGTATGCTTTAAAAATAACTCCAGGGCTGAGGTCCCTGGCGTGGTCTTCGCTCACAAGCACTCTCCTTGCTCCAGCGGGTGGGTGTTTTCCTCTCCTCTCTGTGATATGTCTTGGCTCCAGCATCTCCAGGCGTGTTGCAGACAGTGTCGGGTCAGAGCAGTCCTTTCTGCTCCCTGCAAAGGGGGATGTAAGTGGCTGCATGACTCCTTTCCTCGCCACCAAGCTCCAAACCCACCAGCTGCCACCAGGCGAACTGTCAGCAACTGGTGCTAGCTAAGGCAGGCCCCAAGGGGCTATGGCACTCCAGCCCAGTATCTTTAAGACAGTATGGTATAAAGAGTTTTTGTAAAAGAGCAAGCAAAATGTAGTCTGGGGTCTCTCAGCCATGATAACCTCAGAAATGTGCCAGCTTTCACTGGGGCATGGTCTGCTCTCCATCTCTAGTGCTTTGCCTTTGTCCCCTCTGCGGTCCTGTGGTACCTGGTACCTGTCCTTCCACCTGGGCTGAAGGTGATTTGGGCTGACCCTTGTCAAAGCCTTTAACCTTTGGTGCATTTACTAAGACTGTAAAATATATATATATTTATATATATATATAAATATATAAAACATAGACTGCACATTGAAATCTATAAAAATATTGCTGCAGGTCTGTTTGTACATACCCAGCGATGGAGCAAGATGTGAAGTGCCTTTGATGTTTTAAATGGCTTGGATCTGTGAAAGCGAAGCTGAACTCTGTTTTGACTTTAATGAAACAAACAGAGAGGTGACTATGAATGCCAGTTGCTACTTTTAAAAAAGGTACCAATGTGGAAAAATAAGCAGGGCACCAGCAGTAATGTCAACAGTTCTTTTAAAAATAACTTAATTTCTTTAAATAACTTTACATGTATTTTAGAATAGCTTAAGATGTTATTTTAAGAGACAGAGGGCCTTTTTCATTAGATGATGAAAGAGGGTGTTAATTTTTCAGAAAGCTGGCATTTTGTCAACATCTGCCTTTGAAATTTATGAAGACAAACTTGCTCCCTGTGCCTGTGTTTTATCATCTCGTTACTCCCAGTACCAGGGGGAACACAGTGCTCTCACAGCGTGCTCTGATGGAGATGTTGTGCCTTGGTCTGTCTCGGTCATGATGAAATATGGCTGAGCACATTCAGCTTGTTCCAGCTGATGTTACACCTCTTTTTGCTCTCCAAGTAGAAATCCAGTCATCAGAGGGTGTGTACATGTGTGGGAGATGGCTTCCCACCGGGCCGCTGGGATCCAGGCACTGACTTAGCAGCCTTGCCTCAGGAAGAAGGAGCCAGACGTGGACGCAGCTTCAGGCCGGCCTGCAGTGCTCGGCTTCGCCATCGGCCTTGTGGCACACTTAGGGCTAGAACCTAAATAAGGCTAACGTTTACTACTTTCTGCCTCAGTTTACCCACCTGTTCAGTGATTCTGGCTTCTTTGGTTAGTTATTCCAACACTTCTGATGACAAGCATTAATTAATAACTCTTGGCAATACATAGGTGGGTCACCGTTCATTTCCCATCTGTATCCTTACATAATCACATTCCCAGTTCGCCAACTGAAAGTGGGACTTCCTAACATGCTGGCAAGGTGGTGCCAAGCACAGAAGCCAGTCTTGCTGAGTTATTACTTTTTCTTCCATCCCTAAATGGAAAGGACATGGGCAGCAACACCAGGATTATCTACTCCATTGTGTTCCATAAGCAGCTCATTTCTGGAAGAGAGCAGTAGCTCACTTCTCCACAGCATGTTGTGCGGCAAACAAGAAGTCCAAACTTTTCCTTATGAAGGAAGGAGCAGAAGAAAGCAGCAGCTGCAAGGCCTGCTCTGAAAACGTTAGGAACTAGTGCTTTAGGAGGCAGCAAATCCCCTGGGGACTAATAATGCTTCCTGCTTGCCTATTTTTTAATTCGTTGTACTTGTTTCAACCATTAAGCAGCTGATGCTGAGTTACGGTGGAAATTGCCTAGGGAAGGCACGTGGTGTGCACGTGCGTGGAGGTAATGGCTTTACCGTGACCGGCCCGGTGGGGCTCAGAGCCAAGCAAGAGCCTAATAATGGCTGCAAAGAAACTGAAGTCACGCTCTTCATCTAGTGAGTGTGGATCACATGCAAATGGCTGCATGGCTTTCAGAGAGAAATGTTTCAGGCAGGAGAGCCAGACACCGCTCGGCGAGGTGTTAGATCACAGAAATCTCAGAAAGGAAAAAAAAAAAAAGATGGCTATCTCACTGTTTGAGATACTTCAGCGGATAAAACACCAAAAATGGGCTCTAGGGAACTAACTATACTAGCAGAAGTAGCATGAGGGTGTGGGGAAGCCTGATACATGATCTAATAGATGTTAACTTCTGTGATTCTACCAAGCCATAGTAACAAGACACATCATGTGCATCTTCCCTGCCAAATACAACCAGCTCCCTTCTTCACTCAGCCTTTCAGCACACACTCGAGGCTGCCATATTACACAAGCCATACACCCAGTAAAGCGTTGAAACCAACCAACACCCTTTATAGATGAGGGAAGGTGATTAGTCTACCCCTTCATTCTCACTTTTAGAATAATCATCACTGCTCTTTGTTACAATGGACAGCAAAGCCGTATTGCACAAACATCTGAACACTCCATGGCCTGTTAAGTTTCTGGAGCTGTCTCTTGTCCTCTCATTGAGATTCATGATAGATGATGTCCCACAGCAATATCAGAGAGCATGGAGCGGGCTGCCACGACTCATCTGAATGTAATGGGACATGGTAACAACCGCTGCCATGCAAAGACTGTGGATATCAGCTGAGGTCCAGCTCTTAGAAAGTGCCTGCACTTCCATCAGCAGCAGTCTGCACAATCAAATTCCGTATAAGAGTAAGCAGTTCAATATCTAAATAATCATTTGCAGAAGCAATTACCAGACGGCATATATAAGCACAGCAAATGAGCAGGCAAGTTCTGCTTGCGGATTCTTAGTTACAAAATTGTTTTAAAAATACAGATTATTTCAAAACAGCCTTATGTATGCCCAGCAAGATGTCTTGATCTTTTGCATGTTCTTTACGTGCACAGCTGTAAACTCCTGGCCTGTAACTATTTTCTTTAACCAGTGGTTTCAGCACCAACTGCAATGTTTGCTTTATTCTTCTGGTTGCCACAAAACCTGAGAGTATAACTCAGTTCCTCTTTTCATTTTAAAGATGCTCAAAAAAGGAATCACATGTGATTACAGGAGTAACCTGATGTGACCATGTGTTGGCACGGAGAGATAAGACTCCTGGTTTCACTTTCAGAATCAGATACTTAGTGTGGCAGGAGTGTCTGCGGTTTTAATAATTACACAGATGTAAAGGAATTACAAATAGTTTTATTGATATTTGGATCTGTGTGTAAATCAGCCAAACAGTAGAGGAAGAGACCTGTTTACCTACGTACATTAAGGCTTTCAACAGCTTTTCGTAAGCCAATCAAATAAACAGTGTTCCCAACTTGTAAAAAGTGTAATTTCACTATCTTCAATGAGAAATGGCGATGTTAACACCACACCAAGATACCTAATGCTTTTCAGGATGTTTGCTATGTGCACCTTTGTCCCCATCATGGCAGAACGGACAGTTTCAAGGATGTTCACTTAATTCTCTCCCTGTGTAACACTAAGCCCTCAGATGTGGTTTGGGGTTGAATACATACATGCATGAGTGCTTTTGGCATGTGGCAAGCACAAGAAAATGAGTGCCAGCATTTGGAAACGGACTATAAAGGAGAGAGAGAAAGACTCAAAACCAAGGCAAAGGACTTTTAAGGGTATAGTTATGCAAGAGAAACGTCACCGGGTGCTATGTTGTTCTGTGCAGCATCAGCTTTTTTATATATTTGAGACTTTTATGATACTAGGCATTTAATCTCCTGTTCTGTCAAGTGATCTTCCTCGACAAGGAGGCTCTCAACTTTCTGATCTCTTTCTGTAAGCACATGAGTTACTTTCTGCTACCCCAGGCAGACAGTGGGGGAAGGGAAAAGTCAGTAAAAAAAGGGAAACACAGCTTTTGCTGAAGGTCTCAGATGACAGGGTCATTTAATCAGCCACAAACAAATTCTTGGGGCTGGCAGCTTACCCAAGAGAGCCGCTGCCACAGCCCCTGCCCACCTTGCTCCCCGGGGCAGGTACGTCTTCCAGCACCGCGAGAAAAGCAGAGGGAAGCGAGGAGATGGCAAAAGGTGGGAAGTCACGGGAGGGAGGGAAATGTGGTGCAGGACTTGTTTGTGTGAGGTTGAGGCCCTTGGCTGGGTGGTTGTGGTTAGGCATTGATATGAATATTCTGGTCTGGACACCCTTTCTCCGAACTGGGAGGGCACAAGGCTACAAAGAAAGAGGAAACAGTAATATACAGAATTGGTTTCACTGATAGTGAAGCTCAAATAGTTCTAAGCGTGGTCTAAATGCCCCGTATTGGCGAAAAAAGAAAAAAAAGGTTATGAAGACAAAGACCTCGTTAGTTGAAGTCTGCAGACCGTAATGACATCCAGGACACCTGTCAATGCAGGGACGGAGGAGGCTGTTTGATCTTAATCTATTTCTTGCCAGTGTGGCTCAGTTCTGTCTCTGTTTGATCTACCAGAGGTTTAGATGGTCGGCGCTGTGGCCCGCTTTGCAGCCTGCAAGGCTGGAGATAAGTCTTCAGAAATACCCAGCTGACCTTGGTATGAGCTTTGCTTGGATTTGCTTACAGGTGGTGATCAAAAATACTGTGTGACGGCTGCTTAGTGTGAAATAGATCCCTTCAACACAAAAGCACATCAGTGTGTGTTGCAAAACACAACTTGCCCAGCTTGGGATGCCAGAGATGCCATACCCCATTCTTGACACCGCCAATGTAATGGGCTTCTTAGCCCAGGCTGCTGAGAAATGACTGAGAAGCAGTCTAGCGTTACAGGAGCAAGGGGAGCCAGAATGCCAGCCCTGCAATGCGTCTGCCTTGCAGCACGTCCCACGCCTGCTGCTGCCAGCAGCCAGCCAAGCCCAAGCCCCAGCAGCCAGAGCTACAGCAACTGAAGGCAAAGAGGGGAAAGGAGAAATGATGCTCTTATGGTGGCTGTCCTGGTCTGGAGCCTGGTTTGTCCTCAAGAAGCTCCTTTGGCAGTGGGGACAACCTCCCAGCCAAAGCCATAGCCTATTCATTTATATTCAGAATTAACTCTTCAGAGGAAGGGCAGAGGGAAGCAGTGTGGTAATAAAAGTTGATGATCAGTGGCACCTCGTGTCATGGCATTATGCTGAGTTGCTGCATGCAAGCACAGCACCCAGTGAATGCCCAAGCCCCCATTGTCCCTCCTGCCATGAGGATCTGCGGCAATGCATCTTTGATTTTCTAGGATCCACATGACATTTGTTTACATTGCATGGTGAAGCAGATTTCTTTTCCCCTCTTGATAACTGAAGTTATTTTAACCCACTGTCACAAGAGATCTGCACTTGATGACAGGCCAACTGTTCGTGCTGCTGAACACAGAGATGTTCAATGGCCTTTTGTAGTTCTCTGTGATTTGGAAGCGTGTTAAGCCGAGGAAAAGCACAGTGGATTTTTGCTGACCCCTGTGCACATCAGCATTTCTGGTGCAGAAGTGCTGGGACCATCTGGTGGGTGTATGTCATCTTGCAGAGCTGGGCTGACTGGCAACGGGTGCAGAGCTTGTGTGCGAGAAAATGGGGCTTCACGATGTGGGGAGAGGAGCTTGCTGGCTTT
The DNA here is from genome assembly GCA_013399115.1 of Anseranas semipalmata. Classification (NCBI taxonomy): domain Eukaryota; kingdom Metazoa; phylum Chordata; class Aves; order Anseriformes; family Anseranatidae; genus Anseranas; species Anseranas semipalmata. The sequence continues at coordinate 506,728 of VXAA01006441.1, forward strand.
CTAGCACTGGAAATTTCAGCAAAGGGAGTCTACTTTGTTCTCGGTGTATGAAGCCAACTACCACAAACTGCTACAGGTACGTGTTGTAACACACTGGTGTTGGCAAAACAGCTGGTGGGTGGCTGATGATGGAGATTCACGGCGCAGTTTTTTAAGCAGCTCATGTTCAGCCCATGGGTTTTTGTGAATATGCGTGAAGTTGATGATCAGAGATGTGGGTTCCCTGGCTGCATTTGGATCTCTGATGAAACACATACTCTCTGCCTTCTGAAAAAGGTATCTCTTTTGGTACTTCTTTTTCATTCTGCAGTGGCAAGTTCATGAACATCAACAGGAAAAGTTTGGGAAAGTGTTTAATGCAAGGATATGAGGGGAGATGGTGTTAACATGATTGGATAAGCTGGAAGTTTTTGCCATCACCAATGGGGTATTGCTTCCCATTGCATGAAGGACTCTCCTCTCTCCACCTGTAGCTTGGGAAGTCTTATCCAGTCCATATAGATCCAGAGAGAAAACCTGAACACTGCGAATCAGAGATGGAGCGCTCAGGTCCTAGACAGAGAAAAAGATACCATTGCATACGCATGTTATAGATACAATTTTGGCCTGCTGCAGCCTTCATAATATTTGCAAGGTTCAAGCAAATATCTCCAAATGCCCTAGACATTGATGGTTTCTCTTACTGGCTCACACAAAAAGCAAATAGACCCATCAGCTTTGGCATTGGTTCAAGAAAAGCCAGGGATGCCATATGCGTTCACATCCTGGCCACACGTGGTGATGGTAATAAATAATTGGTTGCAAATGCATGTGTTGCTTTCTTGATTAGTTGCTTTACTGTGGGATCTGCTGTATTGATTAACTTTAATCTACTTTGTATGTTATTTAGATCTGAAATTGAGTAGAGTGCAGGGGATGAGGAAACTGCTCTAATTTTTAGGGAGTATACTGCATTTGATTAATTTTATAGCCTGCATTGACTAAAAGCTTTTATGCTGGTCTGCTATCAATTTAACTCTCTGTGTTTGTCATTTTTTACTCCTGGGGTCCCACGTAATTCAGTTTTGGAAAATGATTTGATTGATGTTTTCTGATACTTCAATAAAGCCTTTTGGCATAGACTTGTCTATCCCTTGCTTTGCACGTAACTGGACAACAACCATTGCTAAAGACAGAAATAGAATAGTATTAAATTAAAACATATACTGAAAAGAACAAGATGGCCAGAGCAGACGCCTGCTAACGGTGTCCTTTGAAAAAACACGAAGAGTAAAGCTAAAGTGCAAAGAGCCTGTGCGTGGAGAGAAGAAAAAACCCTCCTGGGAGGCTTAGTAGTAACAGTTTGCAGCCTGTAGGTCTCCTTTCCTCCATCCCTTTCTGCTCTATCTTGCAGCTATCCCACAGAGCTGCATGGAGGGCGAGTCTCAGGCACGGCTCGAGCCTCTGCTGGGACATGCAAACTCTCTCAGATCTCCAAAGGTCTGGCGGAGGCAGTAAGAGGCTCTGCGAGTTATTGTTGGTATAGTTGCTGTTATTTCTGAGCACAGGCAGGAGGAGGGCAAAGGGGAGGAATTGTCACCTTCTCTGCAACACAACTGCACACACCTTGTCCCTGCGTGATGGCAAAGCAGATTGTGAAGCTCTTCTTGTCTGTCAGTTGCTTTTATTTCTCGTTTCTGTGTTAACAGCTTGGAAGCTGCAGATACAGACTGAGCAAGGCAGCTGATACAGGTATAACACGGAGCACACAATGATTTCTGTGGTCTTGAGAATAGTTAAAGCAAATACAATGTAAAATAAAATTATCTGTTCCAGCCACAAATGCACGTGGGTGTACTTTTTTGGCCAGAAGAGAAAGGTAATGCTTATATCTGGGCTTCCAATAGTAAATGTAAGGGGAGTTTTAAGAGCTCAATGTTAGCACAGCTTATCAGCACTCAGAGGGGCCCCGTGAGCTGCGGAGGTGGGCCTGCTAGGTGTGCTCCCCCAGTTGAGCAACTAACGGAAAGGACACCTGCATGACCAGCTGATAAGCGCTGCCTCCCAGAACTGAGAAACAGTCGGAGGGGACGGTGATGAGCAGCTGAAGTCCACGGCAGGTGACAGCTAGGTGCAGACTGCCACCTTCTCCTCCCATAAAGCCCCACAAACTTCCCACAGAGGGGCAGAAGAACCACAGGGAACTTCCTCTGATTTCATGAATTAAGTATTGTGGGTCAAGAGTGTTTGCGTTTTGGTTTGAGTGTTTTTTATTGCAGTCACCCTTTCCAGGCTAACTCCTGTCCTAAGGGCGAACTCCAATGTCTGATGATTGTGACTTACTAAGGACTTTTGTGTGTTGACTGAGATATATCCTTCCCAGGAAAGGGGAAGCTTCAGCTGAAGGCTGCTCCAATCACAGGCAATAATTTTGCAGAAAATATTATACAGCTCACAGGACTTTACAGATGACATTTGTAGAGTTTGAAGAAGTAAAATGATATTCAAATCTCTTCAGGTGTGGCTGCTGTTATCTCAACTACCGGTACCTCATTTTACAGGCACCAGCTTCAAAGAGAAACACAAAGAAAGCCCAGCACACGATTGTCAGCCACATTCATGTTCTGTGTCTCAGTTTTGTAGCTGCTTAAACATGATGAAAACAAATCTTTAATAGTTGCTGCTTCCATCATTACATTGAACTCTGTTTTCTATTCAGTTGCAAGGACAGCTAATTTCCAGCAAATGGGAACAATGCGCTCATATTGCTAATTCATGCCACTACACACAAATGTTCAGATTATGTTGTGCAGATCCAAATTCCATTCTCATTCACGAGTGCAACTCGCACTCCAATCTAGTTCCCTAGCAAGAAGTAGGGAGCCCTGAAGCAAAGTGTGTGACAAATTAAACACTGAAAAAAGCAACGAAAGAACATCTGATTGTTTTTTTTTTTTTTNAATAGCAGACCTGGACTTATGGCAAATGGTGAAAGCTGGGGGAACCAGTGTCAAAGACAATTTGAAGGCAAATGATTTGTCAGAAGGCTGGCATCCACAAAGCTGCCACACAAATTTCCCTTCATCTACTGTCTCTCTTTTTTGGTTTGTGGTTATATGTGGGTGCAGGCAGGATATTTTGACATAAAGGATTTGGGGGTGGAAACAATTTAAAGACAAAAGTAGAGCACAGACTACATCCTGGGGAAGGCAGAGGCACAAAGCTGCGTTTTGCACTGATGAGAGCACGGCTGGGCATCTGAAGTGGCTGGTGGCTGAGATTTTCCCCGCTCTGGTCCCGGGCAGGGGCTGTACGAGCCCTGCCGTAGGGAAGGGCAGCCTAGGCCCCGACCTGACCTGAGCCTCTGCCCTGGAGCTCTGTACGCACCCTGCGGCCCTGCCCGCCTGTGGTAATTCCCCAGCTAAGTCACGGCCAACGCCTGGCGCTCTGGGGAAGCTCACTCTCACAGAAATATTTCTGTCAGGAAAAATTATGCCCTCTCTGCCCCCTTTTTGATTCCCTGAGTGAAAGGGTCAAAACACCTTTGATGGACAGGGCCCATCAGCTGGTCCTGCTGCTGTGCAATCTTAGCTCACCCGGCCTCCCGCCAAGCATCGGTAAGAAAGAGGCTGTGCTAACGTACCTCACTGAGCGGAGGGGAAGGAGAACTGTGTTTGGAAACACACTGACTGCAATCTGCCCACAACTTCAGCCACCGTGTAAAATCTCCCCAAGATCCCCCATTTGCCAGTGGGGAGTCATCGTCCTAAAACTCCTGCCTGTCAGAATTAAATTGAAAGCTATTTCCCTTCACAGTTTCCTTGGTATTTCTGTTTTCCAAGCTAGTTTCCTTGCCTCCTGGAATATTATGACTGTGGTAAACACTCCTGGACAGCCTTGCTTGCAGATTACCCTTGTATCCTCATGCGCAAGACTCCCCAAGAGCATTTGTGAACGATTTGTGGCCCTCTGCTTGGCTGCCGCGTGCCTTCCGATCCCCACAGCATGGCTGGGGCCTTCAGCAGGCCTTGGGGCCGTGCCAGCCCCTGGGAGGCAGCAGAAGACAGAGGTTGGCTTGCCAGGCTGGAGCTGACAAGCAGAGGAGAAACGTTCCCTTGATGGACAACCAGGAGGGTAAACGTGCAGATCTCGGAGTGTGTGTTATGGAAAATTTTAGGCACCTGTTAGCTGTTACCATGCTACCTCCTCCTGATTGCCTCAGATGTTATGAGGTAGGTTGGGCTGGGCTGGGCTGGGTTAGTCATTGTTTGGTTGGAGACTTAGAGGGGACGGAGTTTCTGCAGGAAGTGGCTTTTCACTAGATGGTGCTCTGTCCTGAGCCATCCTGTGCGGCCCCCTCTTTTTGAGTCTGGGAACTTCCAAGTGATCCGTCTCATACGCCCTTCTTTACAGGGATGGGAGGAAGGCAAATGAAACTGTATTTCCAGTATCCCTGCTCTCATGTGCCTCACCCTGCTGGAGCCACGTATGAAAAAATATTGCTTTACATCCTGGTTTAAAAGGGCGTACAGTGTCGGTATGTTCCAGCCTCCAAAATGATCCCATTGCATGAGGGTTGAAACCATTTTTATTATTTCAGTCGATTTAAATAGGATCAACACTGCATACCTTGGAAGACGATGCCAAGCTTACACAGATCATTTTCAGCAGGAAATCTCCACTGTACACAGGTCAGTATTGTTATTTTTATTCTACCAAGAGAGCACATGATGCATAGAAATTACCCATATCCTTTGTCCAGCGCTCTGGCCAGCAGCAAAGTCTCTTTGAAAAGTATACCAAGTGTTTTGGGGTCGGCTGCAGTGAGGTGAAGCTTTAGTGGGATGGGAAACGTGTGTGTAACTGTGTCTTTGTGGCCACGATCACCTGGCTGCCACCAGGGCTAGCAGGATGTATCCGTGTGCAGTAGTTTAAGCCAAGGGGAAACGTTGGGCCGCCACATGTACGCATTTCCAAAGAGCTTCCAACAGAAATGCTAACTGAAGGCAGGCCACCACCACAACAAATCATGTGTCTTCTCTCCAGAGGCCTCCTCAAACCTAGCCACATGCGGACCACAGGCCACATGAATACGTTTGCTAATGGTGGGCTGCCATTTCCACCATCTTCCGGGGCAAGGCATGGGAACAGTGAGGGCGATGTTCCTCGACCAAACTTCCACACCTCATACAACGGCAGAGGAACAGTGGGCCCTGCGGAAAGGTGCTGAGGAGCAGGATGGGGCTGTGGGTTGTCCTTGTGGGGCACGACTGGAGCCCTAGGAACTGATGTGCAGTGTTTGTGTACAGCAGATAGCATTCATGGCTGGACAGCTTGTGCTGGAAGAGGCTTTATAATTGCTGGAGGTGGGAATGCCAGCAACATAACACCAAGCAAAACAGCCCATTAAAGCTGAAGTTCAGTGCGTGGGAAGGAAGTATCCCCTTTAAATAAAAATAAACCCACAGCACAAAAAGTTGCCTGTGTCCTTGAGCACCAGAAGCACAACATTACAAACGACTAGACGGATCTCACAGGGCAGCTGAGTAAACCGCGGAAGGGCAAACGAGAGGGAGAGCCGCCCAGGTGTCCCGCAGGTGACGAACCCCGCCAGAACCACTCGCCCCCAGCGGGGCTCCCAACCCGGGGGCGGGGGAACCGCAGCTGAAACTTAAGTCGAGAGCAGCGCACAGCCGCGCTGCCGGCGGTACCTCCCCGACCGGCGCCCGCTGCCCGCGCCACCCCCTGCCCCTCAGCCCTCCCGCCCGCTGCCCGGGGGCGGCCCGGCTCCG
>VXAA01006441.1:512978-523617 GCA_013399115.1 Anseranas semipalmata
CCCCGGCCGTGTGCCCGGGCTGCCAGCGGGGGGCTGAGCACACACACACACACCCACACCCACCCGGGCTGGCCCCCAGCCTCCCTCCGCTTCCTGGCTATTCAAACTATTGATATGCTGATCTGGGGAGGGAGGGGGGAGAAAAAAACAAAACCTCGAGCTTCGCTGACGCAACTTTGTATCTTAGTTGTTTTTTTGCTGAGAAAGTAATCTGGGCTTTATATGAGAGTCTCCTAAGCAACCGGCCGTTGTTGGTTTTTCTCACCTTTGGGTCTGAGGGGGCCTTTGGAGTTGCTCAGAGGGTCATTGCCATGGGGCCTGTTCTGTGCGATCGCTCTGTTGCTTGAAAATATGATTCTGCTTGAGTACAGTCACACTTCTTTTGAAGCGAATGCGGGAATTCCTGGGCGAGGATTGTGAAAGTGTGGTCATTTCTTAACCTGCAAATTGACCGAGTTTATTAATCCACTGTCCGTGACGGTGTTATCCACACAAGTCATGTAGAGGAGCTGGGATTAGTGGAGATCAGTTTTGCTGACCTCTGTAATGGGTTCTGCCCAGTGTCCTTCACGTTAGCTGGAGCTCAGAAGTGAAAAAGTGATTTATAAAGTTTTTAAGGGCATTCTGTGCTGATTCTGGATGATCAGATAGGGACTTGATAAAGGGATTATGAATGTTGTGCTTGTGTGGGACAGTTGGTAGCTGTGGTGTTCCCTGCAGACCATGCCAGCCATAAAACTTTAGGTACTCATGGAGATACGCGGTGCAGTAGAAATATGTAAAGCATGTAGCTTCAGAGCTGAGTTTAGACAGTTGCTCTGAGATCTGTGAATGTCTTGTGTGCTGGCAGTTTCAGCTAATGTAATCGCAGTGGTTTTAAAAGGCCAAACTACATTATTTCGCTCCGTGGTGACTCTCTTCAGCTTAAAACCCGTCCCTTGCTTGGCGTGCTTTTGATGCTTTGCACGCCCTTGCCGAGCTGTAGTGGAACTGCAGAGGTGAACCAAGTTCCGCACAGTACCGTGAAGGTAAGGTGCGAATGATTCAGTTAGTACTGAGTTAGAGGAGGTGTATTTTATACAGAGATATCCTGACAGTGGGCGTAGATTGACATTAACCTCGCAACATCCGTGTCTGTGGGCAGAAGCTGCTGTCTGTGCTGGAGGAGCATTCATTCATGCAAAAGGCTCTTGCTAAACCACTCTGGTCCAGGCTGTCACCTTTCATGGTGAGAATCTTGCTTGGATGTTTTTTTTTTTTTTCTGGCCTCATAGCAGCGTACGTTTAGCAAGGTGAGGATAATCTGGGCATGTGTTGTCCTTTGGCATGAGCTCAAACATGTACCTATCTTCTGCATTTATGGCGTGAGCCTAATGCGTCTCCTGTCTGTCCTCTCGGCACTGGGCAGACAGGCTGGCCTGGGGCTGTTGCTAGAAGGGCACGGATGTGGAGTTCTGCAAGGCAGACAGGTTTTGTAGGCAGCCTGAATTACAAGTCTCCCCGCAGGTAGCGCGGATGTGCCGCGTCGGGTCCTGGCTCCAGCCCACGTCTGGCACCTGGGTCTGGTGGCCGAGGGGCGGTCAGCACGGCCCAGGTGAGGACACGGCACGTGTGGAGTAATTTTCCATAAAGACAGACACACGCATAGGTATTTCTTATTATGATCAAATATTTTGCCCGTTGTATGTTACTTACTAAATAACGTAACGGGGTCCAGCTGGGGACTGTGGCCAGATAGCAAGGCAGGAGCCTAATGTTCCTGATTTACAGCCTTGCAGCATCAGAGGAGGAAAAAAGCAGTTAAAAAGTCAAAGCTTTTCATACAAATAGAGCCCTGCCAGGTAAATGGAGGTTTTTAAACACAGTCTGTGTGGGGAAGCTGTGAGACCCAGGCTTACGCAGAACTTGCTGCTAATCTCTCAGCAGGATATGCTCCTGACTAAGCTATGTTCTGGTCCAGGGTGCACTTCTGTACTAAGAGGAGGATTAAGTACTGTTGAAGGAATCTGGTTATTCTATCCAAAGCATGAGGTAGGGCAGCGGTCTATAAATTATACCAGAGAAAAAAAAACACTGGTAGGCTTATTGGCAGTGTGCACATGCTCCTGTGTTACAAGGGCAGGGGGTGCTTTTGTAGGGTCTTCTGCTGGTGTAATAAGTTTTAACAGATAGCTACTTAACAAAAAAATGGTCAGGGGAAGTTGTCGTGCCTGCTGTACCTATTTCTTTTCCACTCCGTATCCAGGACACCACCGTATCGGTTTTCTCAGCCTGGTATTTGGTGATGTTCCACTTGCCTATAAAACAGGCCTTGGCACAGCCTGGAAGCCTTTCTGCTTAGTGCTGTAGCTCGTTATCTGCAATCTACGGGAGTGCTATTAAATGTTGTTTCTGTAGGGGTTCCCCATGCAGGCAATAAGCGGCCTGAAGTAAATTAAACCACGTAGCTGATAAGTATGGAGAATGGATTTGGTTTTGATTTTGCTGTAGTGAAGAGGTTAAGAACTTGGGTGAACGGCTGGGTCGTGCAGGAGGCTGCGAAGATGTGACATGCTCTCCCTGAGTGATGGTGGCCCCGTGTTGTACCAGGCTGCTGGACAGTGATTTGGCAGTATTAGCCTGGTTTCCCGGCGGAGGATGACAGGCAGCATCCTGTCTGCAGGCACGCGAAAGGCCAAATGGCCGCGCAGCTCAGGTGGGAAGCACCTTGTGGCCTGCGGCTTGGGATTGCTGGGTGTGCTCAGTGCCAAGCACTCATCTGTTGCTTGCTTGTACTGATCATCCATGGGATGGAGGTAATAAGTGACTTTCTGAAGCAGCTGGTGGCTCTGGACGTAAATACAGTTTGGCTGTGGCTCGCCACGGGGGATACAATTAGCCCGGGAGCCTGGCTCCAAGGGGCATGCACCGCATACATGATCGCTTCCAGGAAACACCACGTTTCTCTAAACCAAACCTTTTTGTTAGGGTGTTATATACCATCGGATTTGTATGAAAAACTTAGGTGTCTTTAACTATTTTTTTTCCCCTTGAAACTGCTGGCAACGATTTTGATGTGGGGGGGGAATCGGCCACTCCTAGTTCTTACCGAATACTTAACCACTTAAGAACTTGCAGTTCTTAGCTACCTTCAAAAACAAAGCCATGGATATGGCATACTGTCCTCTTGCTCTTTTTTTTTTTTTTTTTTTTTGTGCCTGCCTTTCTCACTTGCAAATGACCTTTATGTAGATCTAGAAAGTAAAGCACATCACTTGGAGTTAGTTGGTTAGTTACTTTGGTTAGCGATAAGAAAATATGATGGCAGCGCTCCAGGGAAAGCAGCTACGCTGGGAACTTGTTGCTGTATTCAGGCTATACAGATCTTTTTGGAAAACATCTGTCTTTATATATTCATGGCTGATTCCCTTTGCCACACAAGGAGGGTGACTTCTCAGTTGATGTCAACGTGACAAATATGCTATGACGCTACGAAGCCTGTAAACAGTTTCATTCCTTTTAGAGTTTGTGGTGGAAGCAGGCTATAGGTAAAACTTTGTCAGGGTTACCCTAACCTCGGACTGTAATTTTGTGATCTCTTTTGCGTGGCGTAGGTGTAAGCAGCCTGTTCCCGTTCCCCAGCTGGGCTGCGCAGGTATTTGCAGGTCTGTTCAATGAACCAGACTGGGAAATTGATTCCAGAGGCAGGAGATGAGCCCTTGCTGCAGTGCTTCCTTCAGGGAAGTTCTCCTGGAGCTGCACCCTTGGAAGTGCTTTTCCGATTGCAAAGAAGGCATTTGACTGCAGTGCCCGTCCCTGTTTTACAGCATGTGAAGATGACGAGGGAGATAGATGTTTCTGAGATAAGCCAGTGAGTTATAAGTTAAATCGTTTCCTTTTAAAGTTCCCTAAGACTGTGATTACTTCTATGCAGACTGAGGATAGATGTCCTCTGCAAAAGTGAACCCTGACATTTTTATCATCTTTTTTTTTTCTTTATAACCATTTTAGGTACACTTAGAAGTTGTTGAGGAAGAGGGTGTAATCACAAATACTTTTAAGCAGTCAACAGTCTTTAAAAAGTTTGCAGTGTGATAACTTGCAGAAAATAAACTTTAATTCTGTTGTAGCTGTACTTGATCCCATGTTATGATGTGGTCATGCAGTCTAACAAGATTTTTATATGTATTTTTAAAAAAAGAAACCACGAAGTTGGATGCTGAGAAGTTTCTTGGATGATTTTTGCAACGGGTGAGGAAAAGCTAAAATCCTTGCTGGAGTAGCAACGTAGTTCTCGCAGTCCAAGCCCTGAGCTGTTTGGGAACCTCTCAAATATTGTGCATGGTCTTGGAGCAAGTCTAAGAAAAAAATACCCCTCAGACTACACTCGGCAACTCCTACAGACGTCTTGAGGGCTTGAAATAAAATATATTCTTAGCATGTTGAATACGTGGCATGTTGAGGGCCTGCAGAGGGTATGGTATGGTGCCTTCTGCCTCTTCTACCTTCATAAAGATGCAGAATTCACCTTTTTATTTCTTCAAAATGACCCAATCCCCCCCCCCCTCCCCCCAAAACACGCTTTTTCTGTGATACTATAACTTGCCATGTTCATAATAAATTCTTTTCCCATCTAGGCAGTCCTGTCTTTCCAGAAGTGGTGTTTTTTTTTAATCAACAGATACGGCAAATGTACTCTCACTGTTTTCTTGCAAGGTTAATTCTTGCATCAGTTTTCCAGATTTCCTTGGAAATGGTGGGATGGTGATGGCTTCCTCCTGTCAGCGAGGTGGATCCTGCATAGTTGCGCTTTTGAGATGCTGTTTGAAATGTATGAGCACAGGTACCTGCAACTGATCCCCTGCATCTTAGTTTCAAGCACTCGTGAAATTTTCTGATCGGCTGCACTAAATGTTAGCCTTTGCCAGAGGAGCTTCTGACTACTCCTGATCTCTGTATTTTTTTCCTACTTTGTTCAGGTGACTATTCCACCTTTCACAAATGTTACTAGCTTTACTCTTTTTGTCAAACTGCTTTTAACTTAACTTTACATTTGCAAAATACACGATGAGACATTTCCCCAAATTGTTGTTTAATGTGAAATGTTATTTACACTGTGACAGCACCACAGCCTTATCCAGTGTAAAGGGAAGGATTTAAGGATTTCCTTCTGTAACAGTGACTTCAGGTGTTTTTCTTGTTTTTTTTTTCTTCTCTGAGTGGGAGGGAAAATAAAATAGGTGATGAATTACTTCATTTGAATAAAGATGATGAATGGTGGTGAGACTTATTCTTGATGTGTGTGATTTACAGTGATCATCTTGGAGTAAAGCAGAAGGGTATATTGCATTTGATGATGATGTTCAAAACTTTGTGTTGAGAGAATACCTGACGTGCCATGTTTCAATCCCACATGTGGCTCTGTGCTTTTTATCGCCCATGACTAATGCAGATTGGAGCAGTAAGTTATGTTAAAACCTGTGACGGGCTTTGTAGCCTCATCTAAATTGTATCTGAGGTTTCTGGCAAAGTTACTTGGGAAAGTAAATCTCTTTCCCAATGTGTCTCTGCCCCCAGTGGTGTAACTGCTATGTAAGCCTAAGCGCTACGGTTAATACAACCATTACAAACAAGTATTTTGGCACGGAACAGCTGTTTTAAACCAGGCTGCCTTCAGACTCAAACTACTGACTCACCCTTTCTTTTTCCATGGGCTAACACGCCTGGCATGCGTCACGCACAGATGCTGGTTCTTGCAGGTATTCCTGCTGGCCACGAAGGGCTGCAAGCATCCTCGAGGGCTGCGTCCTCGTCCTTGTGTGCAAAGGCAGCGGGGCTCAATACCAGGATGTGCGGCACACTCAGCTTCCTGCCCCGCTTCCCAGCACGTGCGTCTCGGCGCCCGGACAAGCCTTGGAGGCAATAGTAAGGAAGGGAAAATAGGGAATGCCGAGGCCTGGGGTTACTGCGGTGAATGAGAAGGTCTCGTATGGAGACTGCTTATTTTATAGACTGGCTTTCCTCCTGAGTTTCCTCTGAGATGCTGGAGCCTTCGGTCCCATAATAGTGTTTGGACAATGAAAGCTTGGATGGAGGAAGCAGGTGTTAAAGAAGGGGGAAGTGATTTTTTTGGGGGGAAGGGGAGACAGGATGGCAAGAAGTGGTTATACAAGGCAATTTCTTTTGACGCATAGGAGTGTGTACAGCGCAGCGTGCTTCCTAAGCGTTGAACCCACAAGTAAGATCACGGCAAAACTGGGGCTTGCCCCTTTCTCAGTTAGCATCACTTGGTGAGTCAGCTGAAGAGTGAGGCTTATGCCACGTACCTAAGGTCTTACGTGATGAATTTTGTTGTTTTTGTTCCATGCTCCCGTAAATCTTGCAGCGCAGCAACAAGATTGCGTTACTGATGGCACTGGACATCTTAAACTCTGCACTTTGAGCTTGAGGAGTGTTGTGTTTTAAAAACAAACTGGGGATGAATGCGTTTGACCTAGATTAAAACAGTTCCTGCAGTCTGATCTGAAGCTCTTTAAGTCGGTGCAGATATTGATCCTGGAGATGAAAGTAAAATACGCCGGTTCACATGCTACGTAGCAGATGTTTTTGCATCCGTAGCCGAAAGACTTCCCACACTGGGAGTAACGACAGCGCTTTGCATGTCTCCGTGGGGTTTGCAGCCTGGGCAGGAGCTTCCCTTGACAAGGGAGTCAGTTTTTCCATCGCTGAGTGGTTTGCAGCCGCTCCACCCATTTTTATGATGAGTGATCTTCGTCTGGGAGCACAGCGTTACACGAGGTGGTGAGCAAACCTTTCGTTGCATTAAATGTAAATGTTTATGCTTTCTCTTCTCCTAGCAGCTGCAGAGAGGGGAGGCTGCCTTAGCTGAGGGCTGGCTAGAGAAATGAAGGCTATACCCCCTTTTTATGTACTGCTGCGAAGGGAAGTTTTGTGTAACGAGCACTCATTTCACAAGGTCCAGGTGACTCTTTACACTTTTGCGTTATGCAAGGCGAAATGCTGCTGCAGACAGTTGTCAGCTGCAGGTTTTCCTGTATTAAGCAGCGCAGTCACCAACAGGAACACAAATTGTGCCTTGTCTGCAGGCCTGCCGTGGGCGTTCGCTGGGGGTTACGGTGGCACTGGCGGCCCCGTGGAGCTGAATGGCTTCGGCACAAGAACCAGCCTGCATCCAGCCGCGCGTGCAACGTGCGCTGAGCTCCGGAGCCGCTTCTCCACGGCTGGTAATGAATTTTTGAATGAGCCTTTTGGTCATCGTCGTTCCAGGAATGGTGCGTGCAGCACGGAGGCTGAGGGTTTGAGCACTTTTAACTGGGCTAACAGTGCCTTTTTGTATGCTTTCGAGTGGGCGTCTTGCTCGTCTCCTCCAGAAAATGCTGGGGGTAATGGGGTGATGGGAGCGTGTTACTCGGCAGGCATTTCACAGCGAAGGCAGAGCCTTGGTTCTAATTTTAATGAGCCCTGTATTAAGCTAGAAGAAGAACCAGCTCACCGCTCGAAGAGCTTACAAGCTAGAACTGTCGATAATAAATATGTTTGCATGGACATTAAGGTTATTCATTGTTTGCGGAGTGCATTGAAAGTAGGAAAATCAAAGTAGTGCTTAAGAGGTGACCAGTTGCATGTCACGTACGTATCGTTAATTTGTTTCTCCCTCCTTCCAGTGGGATTACAAGCAACATTTGCCCATCTGTGAAATTCATACGTCCGAGTTCCACGTTGTCCTGTATTCTGGGTATTTTACTTTTTACTCTTACAGCTTCCTTATGGGCAGTAGCTTTGAGGTGGTAAATGGTCATCTCCTGAGATGTGATATCTGCTCGAGAGGTGTGCTGCAAAATGTGGTGTGCTTCCTTTTGCAGCTGGAATTAGCTCTGTTTAAACTACAGGGGAAAAGAGTGCTCAAGACCTCCCTGGTTTTTGCTTTATCAGATTAACTAGGATTTTGGCAGGACTTTGTGCTGCTTTTTCTTAGCCAATCGTCTTGCGTGTGAGTGTTCAGTAACTTTCTAGCTTTATAATCTCAAAGTTCAGAAGTCATCAGGCTGCTTCAGAATAATAAAAGATCCCGTCCCAGCAACAGCGTGCAGCGAGCGTACAAAATGCCGATGCTTCAGTATGCTAACGGCAAGCTCTGAAATGAAAACTCAGAACTACCTGAGGAGCGTGGAGGACTTGGGGCAAAGAAAGTGCTTGAAAAAATATACATCTTCCTGAAACTGCAAAACGTGTCCTTCTTCAGCCTTGCTGTGCTAAGTTGCGTGACCCAGTCCCTCTGCTATGTCAGTCAATGCTTTGAGATGGGAGATAAAAGACAATCACACAGTTATTGTACAACTGCTTTGTACAAAGTGATCGAGTGTTTGAAGTGTCTGAAAATGATAAAGGGTATTCAGTGAGTGTAAATTTATAAAAACTTTTATGCTCTGCTTGGAGCTTTTTTTTTCCTCCTCCAGAAACTAATTTGTGATCTTTGCCAACTTTTACTAAAAATCCAGTCTCGTCGCTGCTTCTGATATTAATAAAAAAATAATAATTCTGTTTGCATAAATACCTGTGTGTATTTATGCCTGGGGCTTGTGACATTACAGTGCCGAGAAAAAACTTAGGCTGTTTGGAGGAAGCAGGCTTTAACTCCTGTTAAATTTTGTCTTCAGGAATGCTACATCACTTGATGTTTGCTTTGAGGGAGCTAAGCTGTTTTCTTTGTAAGGATTTTTTTTTGGCTGTCTTAGCTAATGCTGGATCTGAGCCACTGGATAACTTGAGAATGAAGGATGAGGTTTGGTTCAGCGTCTGATGGAAGTCAGAATGAAGAGCAGGGAGCTTTTGCGGCGTGGCTGTGATGCTCAGCAGAGCAACATTTTGCACTCCTGTCCGTCATGCTTTCCTGTGACCTGGGCTGCTGCTACACAGCATCTAGCAGCAACGGGGCTTTCAGGAATATGCCTGAGCTGGCAAATGCATGGATGGGCTATGGATGCATGCCTTCAAGCCAGGGAGAGCTGCAGGGTGGCAACGGCGTGGACCACTCTGCACATTGGGAACTAATTGTCACCTCTGCTTCAGCATTAGCAAGCCGTTCCTCATTCAGGAGCAGGTTTTTGGGTGTGTTCAGGGCTGTGCGCAGCGTACTGTGAAGAACGAGTAGCCGTGTTTGCTAACTTCTCCTTGAAGTAAGGCTGCAATTCAGTGCTCAGGGCAGGAGGCTTCACCCTGGTGCGTACCGGGTGCAGTTGCCTTGCCCAGTGGCTGGCATCCGTGCCTACTGAGGAAATTGGGCAGGATCAGGCCAGACGTTGATTTTGTTTGCCTCTTTAAACTTTCTGTGTCAACTCTCCGATCTCTGTTATCCAGAGAATAAATCTGATGTGGCCAGCCCAGAGAAGTTCTGGTGCATCCAGCAGCCAGGAAGTCGAATAAGTCCTGGTCTATTCTTAATTTCTTGTGTTTCCTGTGGTTTTATTGTTTGTGTTACCAGCCCTAATATTTACATACTTTTGAATGAGCTTTTCTTTTTTTGGAAGATGCTGCTTTGTTCATACTCCTTGCAGAACAGGTTCTTCCATTTTTTTTTCTAATAACCAGACAACTTACTTTCTCAAAGGAGTAGGAGGAAAAAAAAGGAAGATTACAGGAAACACCGAAGGGAGATATCTAAGAATAGAATTGTTTTTTGCTGATGATATGCTAAGACTCATTCTAAACTTGCATCTACCCTTCCAAATGTCCTTGGGCTCTTTGAGAGCTTTGTAAAACTTCTTGCATATCAAATTACGTGTTTGTGGGTGCTTTATGTGAATAGCACATGCATTTACAGTTGGCATTTTAAATGCAAAGGTGCTTCTATGAAAATGATTGTAAGAACAAAGTTGTCCTTCCCAATAAAACCCCGAAGTGCAAGTCAGCGGGCTCTGCAATGTTTAAATATTTAAAAATAGTGCTGGTGAATATTGTTCTGCTATATGTCTCTGGAAACTCTGATGCAGTCTTTTTCTGTGAAGTAGGGAAGATTTCACAGTTGAGCTCCCTGCCTTTCTTCTGGGTGCGGGGGAGTGGTGGAGCTGGCAGGTTCTTCTGGAGGTGCTGTCCCTTGGTGACATCTGCGGGCCATATTTTCCATAGACATTTGTTTTCCTCTAATAATCCGTTAGGAAATTTTCTTTATTTGAAATTGCCATTTTTTTTAATAATGTGGTCCCCAAAGAAGTTGTGATCAACCCTTATTTGCAGGTAGCATCTTCTACGTTGGTTATCACACTACTCTGCCAATATATGCTTTCTTAAAAGAAATAAGGCAAAACTTGAGGACTTCTTTCAGATTTCCCTGCCATGAAATAAAACCTATTTGCACATTGATGAATAGTGGCTGGGAAGCCTGTCTGGTTCTGCAATGGGATCCGTAAATAGCATTAGTGTCTGGTTTGCTTCGGTAAGGAGAGCGTGCCGTGGTGGCGGGAGGGCAGCCCTGCTCCCCTGCAGTAAAGGTTCCCTGTCTGGGCAATGTTCACCAGCACGACACTTCAAAAGAAACATGATACAGAGTGTGTAGCTTAAATATTTGAAGCACAGAACCCCTTAAAAGCTCAAGCAAATACTGACTTTAATAGAAATGGGCTCTACTGACTTTTTTTTTTTT
>VXAA01006441.1:523627-647871 GCA_013399115.1 Anseranas semipalmata
TTTTTTTTTGCTCCCTCCTCTGCTGTGGGCTCAGAAGGGAGGTAGTGGGTCATAAAGCTGGTGTGGAAAAAATGCTTTTTCCCCACCACCCTTTCTCTCCCAATCTCTTGCTGCTGGGGCCACCTCGGGACAGGCTGAGTACGTCGTCGACTGTGGTCAGTGCATAAAGCTGCAGTGTTTTCGGGCGGATGGGACAGTGCATGGAGGAGCTGTTCCAGCTGCCAGATCCAGTCTGGCAGCTGATTCTCAAACCTGTTGGGTCTCAGGGCTGAGGTTTGGATGAATGCCGCAGAAGTACACCCGCCCAGCAGTTTCTAAGGATTTTTATTTTTCTTTATTTTTTTTATTTTATTTTTTCAGCCAAGAGTGCACCAGGTTTGGTCTTGGGAACGTTTGGTTTGCAGCAGTTACTGAAGGAGAAACTGGGTAAGAAACCAGTTTGTTCTGGAAGATGGGAGGAGAAGGTGACATCAGCCACGTTCAGGCTGCTCTGTAAAGCACGTGGTGGCTTGCAGGGCAAAATGACACAAAGCGAAGTTGAAGAATGGGAATAAAAAAGGATTTTGGTTTTCCCCCTTAATGAAGGCCGTGGTGAAACGCTCCCCTGCCGCTCCGCGTTTTCCTTTTTCAACTGCTCGTGGCATGGTTATTGCTAGATGTTGAGAAATGTAAATAACACCAAGGTAGTGAACCCGGCATTCCCGGCTCCTTGGCAGCATCCTTGAATGGAAACATCTGCCTGCGAGCCCTCTGCAGCGCGCTTCGCTTGCACAGCTGCACGCTCTAAGCCTGGATCTCTGCAGAGCCTTACGTGCTGTCGAGTCCTAGCACCTCTCCTTCGCTTTTGCGTGCATAAACCAGACAAAATGGAGGAAAATCTAGAGGCTAAACCGTGCAACTAAAGTTTTTTTTTTTTTCCTCCTTTGTGAGGATTTTAGTGCAGATCATTAAGAGAGGTGGTACTCGAGTTTCACGCTCAAATCACAACCCCTTACATGGCCCCGATGCGGCAAATGGATAAATGCTACCTGTCTGTCCTATTCCTGTGATATGAATGGGGTGTGGGCTTCACTTGAAACGGTGCCTTCATCTGCAGGCAGGTAGCCCGGTGGCAACTGAACTGCTTTTGGATGAAACCACGTCCTAGACAGGAGCGGGAGAGAGAAGGAAATTACCTGAAACTGTAGCAGCAAGCGCAGAAAGGAGTGTAGGAAACCACCCCGTTAATGCACTTACTGCTTTTTCTTGAGATTGAGTGGGAGATCTCGGTAGCTTTTTACTAAGGGGCATTTAAAAAAAAAGTCCAAGAAATGATGCAAATAATGCAGGAAATACGTAATGAATGTTTCATGATTAGCAGAGATAGTAACCTGGGGCTCAGAGCCTTGGGTCCGCTGCAGGATGTAAATACTGCCGGTGCTGAAATGGGTGAGTTTTGTGTACCGGTAGCGTGGGCAACTTTGACTCTAATGCAGACTCTGTGCTTTGCTTGCTGCAGGCTTCCTGTAAACTGTAGGCAATGCTTTCAAAGCTTTCTGAGATTTTAAAACAGGTCAAAAATCTTTGTATTACATTGCTTCTGTTTAAAGCAGGGCTGCATGGCTAGATTTTGTTGGGTTAGGGTATACAAGTTGAATTAAAACAGCTGGATATGATTCATTTCTGAAAATGTTTTGCATTTTTTTTAAAACTTCTGTTTTTTTTTTCCTGTGAATATGTGAAATGCTATTCCTCTAAGGGAGACCTTAACTGTGCTAGCCAGAGAATAATTCTACATGCAATATATCCAGTTCTGAAAAAAAGAAAGTGGATTATTCATAACATAAATTACATAGTCAGACTTAACTAAGATTAAAATTACAGTGAAGACAGGCTAATAAGGCTTTTACTCTGACTAGGAATTTGATGTAAAGCCTGCATTGGAGCCTGAAGTTGAATTTGAGCTGCCAATTCAGCTGAAGTGTAAAATGCCTCCCTGTCGCAATTGGAGTAAGCTCATCCAGAGTTTGAAGTGAGTTAGTTCTTCTTTTCATTGGAGAGATTTACAAAGAATTATTCAGATTTTGTTTTCCCCTCTGAGTCATTTCAAAAGCTAATACAATCATTGCATAACGGAGAGGGGTTGCTTCTGCTGTCTCTCTAGTGTCTCTTCAGGATTTCCAGCACTGTAAATAATTGCTCAAGGCAAAGGTACACTAATATTATTTGATGAACAGGAAGTCTACAAATAGCCGTGGTGTTTTGCCATAATTACATTTGCAGTGATGCAGGTGCTTGGTCTTACCCTACTCAGGAAAACCAGTGCTTCAAATAGCCAAATTTGTAAGAACATGCTAATGGGGAGGTGGGGGGTGTTTGAAGGAAAGTACAGCAGCAGCAGAATTGAATTCAAGGGTTTAAAAAGAAAAATAAAAAACACCCAAACACAACACCCCCCCCAAAAAAAAAAAAAAAGGCTTCAGGAGGTGTGTTACTGATGGCACTGCTCCTGGCTTGGCTTTGCAATAACAAAACCAAACCGTCTGAACTCCCATTTCTTCTGAAATGGCAAGATGCCTTCCTTGAGACTTTCGGGGGCCAGTTCTGGTGGTATTAGATTGATGTGCTGCTGGTTCTGCTCATGTGAGCCTCCCACTGTTGTCCCCGGGCTGGGGGTTATTTGTTGAGGTGGTATTTCCAGCTCATGCTTCTCACCCCCCAACTTCTCCTTGGCTCATGTGATGCAGAACCCTTTTTCCCGGTGGTGTTGGCGAGCACAGCAGCTACGTGTTTGTCCTTGAGCGGCTGGTTAGGTGACACCCCACCTCTCCTCCAGACAGCCAGAGTGTGAAAGCACCTCATTAATACTTAACTTGGTGAAATGGCTGGAGGAAACGAAATACTGCCATTTAAGCAACACCATCAGAAATGCCTGAAACCGGCTGTAGTGGGAGACTGACTCATCCCACCCGCTCTGGGTGCAGTGGGTGGGCACCCTGGTTTTTTTGGCTTTGTGACCTTCTGTCGCCGGCCCATGAGTTTACTTGGGAACAGACTGATGCTGGAGAGGGGATGATATGCAGATGGGAGTGTTTCTGTAGGTGATGTTCATGGCTGGAATTGTCTTGGGGTAGTTATTTCGAGAGGAAATCTTGGCTCGCATTCCTTGAGCTGAGCTATCGAGAGCAGCCTGTGATGTGGAAGAAAGGAAGCAGGTTGGGAAAGGACGTGAGTACAAGATAAGTGGAGCACCACTCGTCTTATCTCCTCCACGTCCCCTGCTTGCCCTCTCTCTAGAAATGGTCGTTATTCCAAGTGGGCTCGGAGGTTTGGAATGAGTTGGTCTGTACACAAGGAGTTCACGAACAGAGAATCGCAGAGCTGTGCTTGAACTTAGTGTGGAAGTTTGTCACTGAGAGAAGTACTGATGTCTTCAGCTGGCTTTGGCCCCCGAGCTCAGGGGGCACAGCATAATACTCGTGCGGTGCTATAAATTGCATTTGCTCTGATAACGCTCAGCACTTTGCGAGCACTTCTCTCAACTTGCGATATTTTTGGAGGAATGGCTCTTTCTCAGCATGAAAACTTGTACTTGTGATATTTAAATAGAAGTGGTGCTGCCTGCAGAGAAAGGGAAGAGTGTAAATATTCCAAGCGCCCGTCCCGCGGTGCGGTGAACCCGCGCGTGGTCCTTTGCGCGTTTACGACTGTAATTATGAATGGCCCTCCCCGTGAGACGCGGTGATAACTTCAGTGCTGCCTTTTTGTTATAAATGCAGCTTCTTCTGTGCTATTGTTCAAAGGCTCCTTTGGAAGCCTGATTTAATAGTGGAGCTGAGTGAATAATTCAGAAACTTTTTATCAAGTACTTGTTTAAATTCTTAAATGAGCTCACCATAACCTTTTTATGCACCCCTCCTGCATGTGTCATACAAGTATTAGAATAATTGAGTTTTACTAGCGCAAATGTTTCTGTGAAGCAAATTTTTAGAGCTTGATGTATGACTGTTTATGGAAAGGGGGAATGTTAAAATCTCGCACACCAGTGTCCGTGCCAGAAACTCTCCTCGCTTACTTAGGAAAAGGGGAGGGGGCGCGGGACCCTCGGCTTCATTTGAGCAATCCCAGCTAAGCCCATTTGTCAGATTGACTGGTATGCAACTTGAAAACCGAACACGTGTTTAAGGGAACTTCAGTTGTATCTATTTTCCAGGCCTTTCTACAAACAGTAGCAGTACTTATTTTAAAATATTTGCTTTTTTTCTGATAAGTACTATTTCTGACTTTTTTTTTTCTTCTCTCCCCTCCTTACATGAGAGGAAGCAGCACATTCAAGATGCATCTGCTTAGCATCACTGAGTAGCTTAGCACGGGGATGCAGAGCAAAGTCCCCAGTCCTCTTTCGGGTTAGATCTGCTCTTGGCATGAAGTCCTGGCTCGGTGAGCAGCCGGGAGGTGCTGTGTTCTCTGCGGAGAGCGCTTCTTTGTTGGCTACAAGAATTTAGTAGAGGCTGTTTATTCTGCATGCACACAAACCTTCCGTGCATGCCTTGGTGGCCCTCTCACCTTTCTGGCACGGTGAGCGTGTGCTGCAGCTTCGCTCGGCGGGCGAGATGGAAAATCCTTGCTCTTTCAGAGCATCGGAAGTTTGGGAAGTCTCAGCTGAATCTTCTGGGTTTGCTTTCTGATTTTTAGATTTCTTCGACTCGTCTCTGAGCTTTGCTTAAAAACTCCTTTGGCAGACTAAATGCGCGTTGGGAAATGCAGGTGGTTGTGCTGAGCACGGCCGCGGGTAAGTGTCTGTGTTCGCAGAGATGCAGAGCTTCGGAATTGCAGGCTTGTGTGGCAAACCAGATTCTTGGAGCGACAGAGAAGCGACTATTGAAATCTTCTGCTTCCTTCAGTCACAGCTATTGCAAGTGTAACTGTTAACAGTACAGAGGCTGGAAATTAGACAGCCGTGCCTCCATATCCAGGCCTGTAAAGGAGGAAAAAAACATAGCATTGTCTCTAGAAGTAGGAGCATTTGTTTGGGTTCTTAGAAAAACCCAAACCGCATGACAGCAAACAGCCTTGGATTTGCAGAAGACAGCTCGTCACACATCAGAGCCCAGCAGAGCTATTCATCTTTGGGTTTCCTGAAGCTGTCACATGCATGAAGTCATATTTTAACTGAAGCAAGATTAGTTGCATCCAGATAAGTAACAGTGGGCATTGGTCTATTGTGATTTTTTTTTCCTGTTGTGGAAACAGTTGACTGAGGAACATCTAGTCTAGGCCTTTTCATTTCCTTGTAGTGCAGTGAGTATCGATGGTTCATCAGCTCCAAATTGCCAGTGCTGGCTCCTTGGACTTGAAAACAAATGGAAAGGTTTGGGTGCACTTTATTCACTTGTTTTTAATTAAATATTGGTGCAACAAGGGCTGTTTTGTGACAGGAAAGCCCCAACAATCTTACAAAACGTGCAGAACAAGCAGGCTGTGTCTTGTCATCCTATTACGACATTCCCACTGTAGGCAACACCCTTTGTGTTTTGATAAAGTTGCCCTTATTAATGGTGTTAAACTGCAAATTAAGTAATAAGTACACTTGCTTTTGTGCATTGTATGTTTATAACAGTGTATTGTCTCCTCGGACGATGCAAAGAATGCGTGAAGGTGGGTAAGCAATATTACTCCCATTTACCAGGTGGGGAATCTGAGAATTGGCAGCTTTTTGTGAAATCCCCGCTAAAAACTGAGCGTTTGCCAACTGAGCTGTTGTAGTTCCCGACTGAAGCTGGCGATTGCAACAGGCGATACCTCCGCCGCAGCCCAGCGTGAGGAGGGCGAGTGCCGGCTGAGGTTTGCCTCAGGAGATGCATGTGAGGAGATGCAGGCTGGCAGCTCTTGTCTCCTGGTTCCCTGGCGCTGTGCTCCGCCACTGAGAAGTTACACGACGTCTGAGCGAGCTCCAGGGTCTGTAAGTTTTGTGCTGAAGTCGCGTAGTCGGTTACTAATAACTGCAGGGAGAAAATGGATCAAGACGAGCTCCGGGTTTTGTTGCGTCTGTTTTTTGTGGGCAGTTGGTGGAAGGGGATGGGAATGTGTTGGTAGATGTGGTCTTCCCTGGGACTGGGAGGGATGTCCTGAAAGAGACCGCAGAGGCCTCCACGACATGCTTTGGGTGCACGCTTGTAGTGCAGTCCGTTTCGGTGTGCGAGAGGCAATTTGTCAGCCTTTGGCAGCCTTGTCCCTTTTTGCAACATACCTTTGGTACTCGCTTCACCCTCCCTGTGGGGACCTGTGGACCACCTCTGCTGGATTTCTGTGTCATGCCAGCCCTGGTTATTCCCTCTTGCTGCCTGTTGGAGGTTTGCGCTCCCTCCCTGTCTGATTCAGATTGGTGCCTGTTAAGGTGATGGTTTTTTTTGTGTGTGTGTTTTACATCTTCCTGCCCGTATAAAAGTGTAATAAAACATTTAATTACTTTTGCTTGCATTAATCTCATTTAGCATTGTCAGAGGGAAGACGGTTAACAACTTGATGTCTATTTGTAATGGATGGAGTAATGGAGTGTATAGCAGAGTTGGTTTCTTCTAAAGCTGCATGCTATTTTCTGCTGTGGGTGTTTTGATTCTTGTTTATTTTGCAAGCTATTTTGGAGAAGAATAGTCTGGGAGAGGGGAAGGAAGAGGCAGGCTTTACCCCTGCAACCATCATTGTTAGCCCTGACTTTTGGTAGAGGTTTGCTTCTTTGTCTTGACCTTTCAGAACTTGAGAAATCTGTTTTTGTTTGTATTTCCCTCTTTTTACATTTTTTAAAACAATTGTAACTGTACCAGATTGTTTGAACATTAATAGGGGGAATGTTTTTCAGCATCTTGATAGAGTTTCCAGGCAGCTTTTCATCAGCCAAGTACTATACCAGGCTCTCAGTGGTGGGGTTTGTTTGGTTAGCTCTGAGAATCTGCAAAGCAACTGTTTAAAATTGCTGACACATGTTAAGTAATGTGGAAATCACCATCCTACTCCATTGAAGTCTGAGTGCTCGTGTCTGCAATAAGAACAGGACCTGACCCTGGAAATTACATGTGAAATGTCTTAATCTGGAGAGCATTTCCTAGACAGTGTCTTCCCTCTGACTCTGGCTAGTTTATCCAGTTGGTTTTGGGAATTGTTTGATTTTTTTTTTATTTTTATTTTTTATTTTCTCAGTCTCTTAAAAATACCCTGTTCTACCTTGTCCATGTATTTTTGAATTATTTAACCACATGTGTGTACTTGGCGATGCTAGCTTTAAACAAACAAACTAAAATCTTGATTCTGTAGTTGAATATCAGGAGAGGTAATGCCTAACTCTAACAATAATGCTATCGATATAATGCTTATTAATAAGAAATCCATCGTCTTCCAGGTCCCTCCTGCAAACCTCCACTTTTTCTCTTTGGAGCAGCTGTAATCAGCCTGTACAGCTTCCCTTCCTCCGCTTGTGAATAAATCCAACTACCTTATCTTCTGCATCGGAAAGTCTTCCCTGGCTTTAACAGCCTCTCTAGGAGCACATATAAAAGGGGCTTTCACTAGCTAACAGGAAGCGAAATGAATAGAGGAACTCTTGATAATGGCCTGTCTGTCTGAGCGCAGGATCAGCCCAACAAAATTGTACCAGATTGGTGAATGATAGTGCTTCAGTTGGGGCCAGAATTATAAGTTTTTAATCTTGGAACAAGCAAAGACTTCTTCCTTGTAAATAGTCATCAACTCCCTCTTTGATTTGGAGGCCTGTAGTCATCCACATTCAGCTAGGGTTTTTTTTGTTTTATTTTGTTTAAGTCTGAGCTCATGAGCCTGAACAAGCCTTGAGAGGATTTTTGTGCAGCAGTGATTGTGGGGAGACCTGGTAGTGCCCGCATGCTCCTTCCACCCCTGCCAGTAACTGCCCTGCACTTTTGAGCTGTCTGATTTTTATACCCAGGGTAAATTCTTGCATATCGCAGCTTTCTTTGTATCGGTCTGTCATGCTGCCTTAGGCTTTTGCAGCTAGTCCTGGCATTGTTTGGATATTTTTAATGAGCAACACTTTTTTTGGTTCCTGCCACCTTCAGCCCCACGAGGGTGGGCGATGCCTCCTGGTTTACCACAGGCTGGTCATCCAGCAGTGCTCAACGAAAGGAACAAATGACTGAAAATCTAAATGAGGCAGCTTGGCTAATTGCCTTAGGCCTGACTTGTCTGCCAGATAACGCTGGTTTTATTACAGTCCAACATGATTGACATTTGAGGAGTTGCACTGGTGTAATACTGGCAACACCAGTGGAAAATCTGTCCTGTTGTTTCTGATATGTTTGCTGCATGAGGAGCACCTTTTGGTTACAAATTACTGTCTGAATTGCAATGTGATGGAGTGAATGTACTTTTTCTTTAAATCACTGACTCTTCCTGTCCCAAGAAAAAAAGTGACTGAGAGCTTTATCCTGCTTACTAAAATTTTGTACTTTTCTGTGTTCTTTCAGACCCTTTTTCTTGGATTTTAGTACTGGAAGACTCTCAGATGACAACTTTGCTTAGGTAAGTGAAGCAAGACTTTTTTTTTGTGGGTCTTTTTTAGAATCACTTCCCCTATCTAACTACTTCTGCATGTTGTGTTGTAATTGTGAGCTGCCAGCCAGCTGCACTGCATGTGCTGTGGTTAGGGCTAGAAAGATGTAGTAAACAAAAGTAGGGTAATGCCTGTAGTATGACATAAGGACCTCATTTATTAATTTAATCAAATGAAGTGGACATGGTGTAGAATAATGAAATACAGCTTTCAACTGCATATTACTGCATCATCTTATCAATTTATAAAAGTTTTTTTCAAAAGTTGCTCTGTTTTTTGTTAGTTTTTTTGGAAGTCAACTTATTTTATTGGTATTGCTTCAAGTCACTTTGTTAGGAAACTGGAGCCATGGTATTTTCAGATCTGTAAGAAGTGTTTTTTCTGAATACCTTTGCAAACGTCGCTCCTGTGCTGTTAAATAGCCCAGCAGTGGTCTGCACAATGGGTGGAAGGGCCCCCAGTGTGTCTGCTGTGCCAAAATGCACTGTTTTTTCCTTTCTTTGTGATGGAGAGAAGATTTGGTTGACCCCTGATGCAAGGCAACAAGTTTACTTATAGCTACGCAGCTTCTTTGGTGTCTTAGCTGGAGTTGCTTGTAATCCTGGATGAGGCCAAATGGTGACAGGAGTGTTGGGTTGGGAACAGAGCATCCTAGTATCTGTGCTAACAAATACAGAAGAGCTGCTGCTCTTCATGAAGTGTCCGTGAAAGGGTTTTCTTTTCTTGCTGTTTGTGCCGCTGGGACCCTGGCTGTACCCACCCTTTCTCCCTTTTTGATCCGCTTCCAGCGGCTGGTCAGCTTGTAAGCTGCTGGCCTCTGTCCCTGGAGATCAGGACCTCACTGAAGTAAAGTTAATCCAGTCTTAAACAGAAGTTTGCTTCAGTCTGCTCGTCCCTGGTGTTTGTTCCTCTAAAAAACTCATTTTAGCAAAAGGGAAAACTCCAGAGAGGCTCTTGGATTCTCTTTGGTTTCCCTTTTGTCTGACTTTTCCAAATGTATCTGTTAGCCGTTCCTTCACCAAGAGGCTGAACTCGAGGTGTCTCAAGTAGCATGGCTTTTGCCTTTTCCGGAGACGCATGCAACCTGGCCGGGGGGCTCCGAGCTGCGGGGGCTCCACCTCAGGTGGGCTCTCGAGTCCTGCTGGATGGTCTGCCAGGCGGCTCGATGAACCGCGAGCAGGAACGGGCTGTCAGACCGGGCTGACGCTGGACATGCTGGCATCCTGACTTCTTGCACCAGCACCGCCTAGGGTGGGCACGGGATCAAGCAACACCTTCCTCCTAGGACATGGGTGCCCGATGCAGCATGGTTGTGGCTCCCCCAGGTCTCCTTCACCTGCCCATGGCCCTCTGCGAGGCAGCCGAGGGAGGGAACCAGCCTGAGGCTGCGTTGGTGCCGCTGCTCCAGGGAGCAGGCTGCGCAAACCAGGCGAGCTTTTAGGCAGCGGTTTTAAATCCAGCGGAGGAGCAGAGCCTTTTAGCTTTGTATATTAGACACATCTATGAATATATGCAGAGCTAGCTAATAAATAACCCGGGGAATGGTAGTTAAGAGGAAAGGGCATAATTAATTCTGTCGTGCACTCTGCTTTAAAGTTGGGTCCAGAGCAGTAATGCTTTATGCTAGAAAGGTAAACACTGTCATTATTCAGCAACGCAATGCGCGCGAGGCTGACACTGTTTTCCTCCTTTTGATTTAATAATTTTTTTTGCAGCAGTTTTAATATCTCAGATAGTCTTTGTTTGGTACAGTGGAAGCCTGGTGAAGCCCTACCCTTTCCGAAGGATCATTACTCCTTTATTTTAATTGAGTTTTGCATGAGCACTGCTTTGCTGACACAGATTGTGTGCTGTTCGAGAAGGCTCTTACTGCGCGTGCTGTGGTCGGGGTGCTCAGCTGTAATTCCTGCATGCAGTTCGGAGGGAGAGTGTTTCGGTTTCATCAGGTGATCCCTTTGCAACTCCCCACACTGCTGTGCTGACCCAGGTCAAATGCATGTGCCAAACAAGAAAAAAATCCCCTTTGTGGAGATGCTATTCAAAAGCTGATGTTTCTCTTAACTTGTACTTTTTTTTTTCCTTCCCCTCTACCAGAGTGCAGAGAAAAAGTCTGTAGCAAATGTAATTTTACATTTGCTTCAAGCTTAGCATTTGTTGTTGTTGTTTATTTAAAGGGGGGAGAGATATGGGGGAATCCTTGATTTTTGTCTTAAAACATGTAAAGTTGCTATCAGAATGATATCTTTGCTAACAAGTGTAGCTGTCATGGTAAAAAAAGTACAAGGAAAAAAAGATGGTTAACTTTTTGGTTTGTGATGATAACTGATAATAGGAAAAAGTGATAAACTTACTTCACCTTGAAGCGCCCACCCTTACTGTTACACATAAGCCCACCACACTTATAATCTTAGCAAATTTCTTGATGTATACACACACACAAGCAAAGAATTCATATCCCTATTCCTGCTTTGTCCACACTCCAGACAACCCACTCTGAACATCAGAAAATCACTCGAGTTTTCCTGAATGAAGACGTGTATCCAGAGCGTGGTGGTGCTCTGCAACCCCTCAATGCCTCTTCTGTGGGGTTTTCTTACCACCTTTGCAGCTCTAGCTCTCCCAGCAGCAGTCATGGTTAAAATGTACCCATGGAGACACCAGTGCAATACCTGATGTAGGTCAGCGGCCACCTCCTAAATAAATGGTGGAAGGATGCCTGTTACTCTTTGAGAGATTTCCTTGGGAAGACCAGCATCTTCTCAGTGTGTCCTTGGCTCTCTGTGTCTCTCTAGCAAATTATACCACTAAAAACTCTTTCTTCTTCCACTGTTCCCAGCACTGTCAGTTCAAAAGTGCCTGGTAAAAAAGCAACATGGTAAATTAAGTTTGTGCTCCTTCAGGGTTCTTCTGATTCCAGAAAGCTTGCAAAACTCTGAGGGATGTGGAGAGGAAGGGAGTCCTTCCTTGGTACAGATCCAAAAGAAGTTGCATGTTGTTGGCTTGCACAAGCTCTCGTTCTTCAAAGGATGAAATATCTTTTTTTTNNTTTTGGGGGGTGGGGGGTGGGGATCTGATAGAAAATTGTTTGCCCTTGGTGGGTGGCATGAAGCACATTGACTAGAGGGGCTATTGTTGTATGGTTAATGTGCTGTTTATTTTGCATCCAGTGGTCTTTTTATTTTGCTGAGGCAGATGGAGGGTTTCCCAGCTCCACAAGCACAACCATGGGAGAGATTAGTTGGTTTTAGGTTTCACCACTTGAATTATGAGGTTAGCCTGAGACAGAGATGCATCCCTGGGTATGGAAATGGTCTTGGCCCAGATCTTGTCTAGCGATGTAAAGCCTGAGAAAGGACCAAGAGGTCAACTTCAGCTTCTAAAGGAATGCAATGTATGTTCATTCTGTGGCATGTGTGGACTGTTGCCTTTTTTTTTTTTTTTTAATTTCGAAAGGGGAAAAAATTGGTTACAAGCTCATGTTAATTTTTGAAAAATGCTTTAACGGTAGCCCTCTTTACAGCCACATAAATATTTATATCGATGACACTGCAGCATTAATGATAAAGAATTCTAAGAGAATTTTTGCCTTAGACACAAGGGAAAGAGCATTTCTCAGTCTCTGCCTCTTAGCACTTCTCCCCCTCCTTACCTGTCTTCCTACCACCCAGCTGGGCAGTGTTCTCAATCTGCAGACACTGGGATTTTTTTTGCACAGATAGCAATAATTAAGAAACTACTGTGCAGTTCCCCCAGTATTTGTTACAGAAGTGAGCTTTTTCTATTCGTGTCAGTTAAATGATTGCCTTTTTTGATGGTGTATAGAAAACTGAACCTCTGGAACAAGCTAAAATGAACAGAAGTTTGTTTCCTCTTTGCTCGCATAGGCACTTATTCACTTCCCCATCTGCTTTGACTTTGAAGATCGCTGAGATTCTTCCTCTGTCTGACCCACTTGGCATAAGCCAGAGAAGATTATCTTTCTTCAATAGCCAAGTTTATAGGGCTCCAGCTTACTCGTAAATAATCCTTGGAGTTTTGAGCGCTGCCTATTCCTCCTTCCCCCTTCAAAAACTGACTTGCTGTCATTCGTCTACAAATTGGGGAAATGCTTTTGCAGTCTATAGGTAGAGGGGAGAGTTGGCTCAGTCACTAGGCAAGAGGGTGTGTAAAATGTGTAGAGGAAATTTCACTAAGTACCCATGATTTTTAAGTATTTCTCATGCAATTTCTATTTCTGGTCCTAGCACAAAAGAGCATCAGCTGTAGGGAGAGCTTTGCTCTGCCAGTTTTTGGCCAAGCACAGAGCACAAGAGTGCTCCTGATCCAGAGTGCCAAATCAGTATGAGGCAAAATACAGGGCCTGGATACACAGAAATGTCTTTATAGAAAGATATATTGTTTAATGCCCTCAAAAGAAGGGCGGAGAGTGCGGGGTGTTCTGAAGGCCAATGCTCTGTCTTTGCTTTCCCTCTCAAGTACCTACTTCAGTAACCGGTTTGTCCATGAGCGCTTATTTTAAGGTAGCATTAAAACTCATTTTCAGCTTTCTTGAACATCGTTTTCTTGTATTCCGAGATTAAAAGTTGCATTGTTGCTGTGTTTGGGCTGTTGAGTTAAGCTGTGGTGCCTGGGCAACCCGGGCACCTTTGGGTCTGGCTGCATGCTGGATGTGACCTCGCGTGCGTATGGACGTGCCATGCCCTGCCGGGTTTTCCTGAGTAGCTATTGGTAGGAGTAGTTATTGGTAATAGATACAGGGTTTTATAGAATAGTGATAATTTTTATAATCTATCTTCTTCTTAAAATTTACTTTACAATTATGTCTTACGTGCAAAAATCCCAAAACTTTCCTCCTAATTTTTGTAGTTCCCACTCAGCTGAGTCTGACAGAAATCAACTTGCACCGAAGCGCTGGGCTCTCTAAAGTTACTAAACCTTTGACTTCTACGTGTTTGTAGATGTAAATGAATAATAAGAGTAACAAACTAAATATCCTTGTTTTGGACTTTCCTTAATAAGGGAGTGGTGAACAACAAATAACATATGAGAGGCTCGAGGTGGTCGTCCTGCTGTCTTTACACTCTTATTTCAGCATTTCTCATTGCGCCAAGTGAGCTTGATTGCCTGTTGTAGTCCTTTGCTTTTGCCCTGAATGAAACAAGGCGTGACTTCACATCTGCTTGTTCCTAGTAGCCTGGTATTAACCAGGAGCGTATGTATTTCTGGATTTTGGCGAGCTTTCCTCCTTTTTCCTTCCTTAGTTCTCCCGCGTCTTCTAGCCGTTACACTGATGCCAAAGCGCGGGGTGTTCTTCATTTTTGTTTTGCTTTTTCTTTGCTCGCATTGGTTGTGGATGTGACTTTTTTGGTGGACTCCGAGGTTCTGCAAGGCAGCTTCTCTCAACTTGAGTTTCCAGGTCTTGTGACCCGCATGTGGCCCTTCTGGCCCCTGGGTAGCCAGAGACAGCAGGCCTTTGCAGCAAGAGAGGCTGTGATTTTGTCCTGCTTTGAACATGTGGGATTCTGAGCATTTCCTATTAGATGTACCAGTAGTATAAACAAACTGTTTTGTTTAGTATAAGCTTTTTATCCTGATAGGATTGGAGACATCTTATAAGGCAATGAATATAAATTTAAAACTAATATTTGTCATTATTTAAATAAACATAAATCAGGATGATATACAAAGAACATTGATGTTCCCAGCCCAGGGACCTGAAAGACAGACCTACTTGGATGTAGGCTGTGTACTTTTTGCCCATTTCTTTACATAAGTGAAGGCGTTGTACACCAAGTTCATGCCTTTCTAAATTTGTGTCAATGATAGGATGGATATATATATATATATATATATTGCAGTGGACCTTTGCCACCCTAGTTGGCTTGATACCGGGAAGTCCAAGTTGAAGCCTTTAAACTGGAAAGGGTAAAGCAGCAGATAGCGTGCTGCAAAAAGTCTCCTAGAGGGCTAGGGGGTGGGAATAACTCCAAGATCCCAAAGCTATAGAGAAGTTTCCATGCTAAGCTGTTATATTTAATTGGTGCCTTAGAAAGGAAAACAAGAAGCCCCTTTGTTTTTATAAAGTTTTCCAACTCGGTTTAAGTTCAAACTATCCCGTTAGATGCAACAACAAAATGATCAAGCACTTGTGTGAATGCCAGCACTTCCAAGCTTGTTGTATTTCTATGAATCAGTGTTAACTTTATGAAAAATTAAGCTTAGGGCTTGGAAAAGGCAGATGCTAATGAGCATGGGGAGGGAGAAGGGAGAATGTAGTGTTCTGGGTAATAAGGTGACCTCTGGCTCTCTGACTCTGTTTACCAAGTAGCTAATGTTTTTCATTACAGAAAATGTAAAATTTTACCTCCAAGGAACTTTGGTTTGGTGGGTGGAGGAGTTCATAGTGCTTTCAAGGCTTGACTTCAGCTCATAATTCATGAGTGAATTCAGTATCTTCACAGGCTGAGAGTGTTTTGAGCTTTAGCTCATCAGGCTTTTCAAAAAATTACAAATTTGCAGATGTGTGAGGGGCTGAGGAGGAGCCCTCGCCTCTAAGTGGTGGTAAAACTTAAAACTCATATGGGTATGGCTCTGATCGACATCCATTTCAACGTTCCCATGAAAAGCTTATGAGTTGGCAAGATTTCAAGGACTGAAAAAATGCTCTGTATACAACATGTTTTATTAATGTTGAAAGAGTAATGTTGCTCTATTTCAGCGTCTGCCACTGCATAGAATAAGCTCAAATTGGCTCTTGTAGACTTTGGCTTTTACCCTGTATAAAACAAGGTGTGACTTCACATCTGCTTTTTCCTAGTAGCCTTGTATTAATCAGGGGCATATATATTTCCAAGCTTTGGCTAGGTTTCTTCCTTTTCCTTCATTGATTCTCCTGTTATGGGAGTGAATTCATGATTCTTGGCCCTCAGCTGGTACTGTAAAGTGTACTCGGAGTAAGCCTTGATGTTAAGCATCACATCCCACTTACTTGCAGTGATGACTTTTTGCCTCCTTTTAAACTATATGTAAAGGTGAATTTGAAATTAGGCAGCTGAGAAAGTAGAGTAGCTTGTTAAAACTTGGCAAGTCTGGTTGACCTAATGAGTGAATTAAAAAAAAAAAAAAATATATATTTAATGGAAATTAGTGTTGTAAAACATGAACTTTAAGATCAAGTTGCTGCATTTGTGCATCCATAGTGCTGGGGGTGGCATATAGACAATTGAAGCACAAAATTCCAATTTACAACCACAAAAAATCGGTGTTACTTTTGTAAGATGACCTCTGCATCGGGGCTGGCTGGTGAACAAGGCACGGCTGACGGAGACAGCTGAAGTGGGAATGCCTGCAGTGCGCGAGGCATCAGGTCGCACGCTGAAAAAGGAGCCTGAATTCAATTCCTGAACACTGGCTTCTTTCAGTGCTGTGCAGTCTGGCTGCAGGATTCTGCCAGGGTTCTTTGGGACTGGAAAAGACACGTGGATATGTGACTTCTTAGAAGTAGCTTTTGCTTCCTGAGTTATCATAGTTAAATATTAAGCGAGATTGCTGTATCTCCTCCTTTTGCTTCTGATTCGTGGGTGCCGCTGCTTAATTAATATTTATGAAGCACTTAAAGCAATTTAAAAGTGCTGTAGGATTATAAAATATTATTGCATTTGCGTGTCCATGCTCTTGAATATTGGAGTTTCCAGCTCCTGCTGTGCAGCTGCCTGGCTGAGTCATGCAGGTTCTCCCTGACCCAGTTCTTTCCTGATCTGCTCACTCCTCCCACTTGACCAAAGCCACGGGTTCTTTCCTCGCCCTCCTTCCTGCCACGGGTTTGTCAGTCTGTCCTTGGTAACTCGAACGGTTCTTTTCACTGCTTTTCCACATCTCCTCCACAGCAGCCCTTTTGAAGCTAATTGTGGCTGTTTTCTCCCTGTTGGGATGTTTCAGTGGTGCCCATGGACATCATGACCTTCTTGCCCATACCCGTGAAGTTGGGTGTTGGTTCATGGCAAAAACAAAGCCTTTTTTCCACCGGCTGCTCCCTTCGCTCCCAGCTGCACGGAGGTCTGGCAGCTGCCCTTGAAGGAAACTATTTGGATTCTGATTCGCTTCCCTGGGGAAGAGTTGGGTGAGCACCTGCTGCTTCTCTCCCCATGATGCGCATGGAGATCCCTGCAGAAGAGTTGGAGGTGGCAGCCAGAGCCGAGGCCGGAGATGGGTGTGCTTGTGGGCAAACACTTCAAGGCAAGTGTTCTGGTGCTGCCTGTGGCAGGGGATGGAGCGAGAACGTGCTATGCAGAAGAGGTCTGGTGAAGGTTTGTCCGCGCTGGTGTGGTGGCATGGCCAGATGTGGTGCTCCCTCTGCAGAAGCCACCCTGTAACGGCAGCCACTGCCTTTGCAAGGAGCTTGCATTGCCTCTGTCTGACCTGTATGTGTGTTGAAGCTTTTTTGTTTATCAGTAATAGACAACTGAAAACCAGCCATACTGAGCATGATTTTATTTTTATTTCTATTTGTTTTAATTTTTTTGAAGAAATTCCCACTCATCAGATCAAAGTAGACTGGACTTTTAAATAGGCTTAATGTTCCATCTCCAGCTGAAAACTGAGGCTTAGCACTGGGCTCTCTAACTAGAGATAGAGATGCAGAAACACCACCTGCATCACCAAAACCTCAAATCCCTTCCGTTTGTAACCAAACTGAAGCTCCCTGGGTCTGTCCGTGCTACCTGTGGCCCTGGCAGCAGTGCTTACGGCTGACGTCCTCTGAAAGAAAAGCTCATGTAACTCGGCCTGCTTCCCCTTGCTGAGCTGAGGCCTTAATTCAAGCGTGGATAAAGCAAGGAATTTGATCAGGCCTCCTAATGTCGGTCACACTTAGAATGAAGTGAAATGGAGTAGGGACGAATTACGGAAGACAAGGTTTTTCTCGTGAAATTTGAAGTGTTTCGCATGTCACTGAAAATATGAAGGAATAACCCCTACCTAGTTTGTGTACTCCAGTTCAGCTCCTTGCTGCTGCCCTTGTGTTATGAGTAGGTAATACGGAAGAATATTTTATTTTCTGCAGCAATGCATATGTGGCACAGCTCAAACAGTGAAGTCCTGCCAGCCAAGTCCGTCAGCTTGTC
The DNA here is from genome assembly GCA_013399115.1 of Anseranas semipalmata. Taxonomy (NCBI): domain Eukaryota; kingdom Metazoa; phylum Chordata; class Aves; order Anseriformes; family Anseranatidae; genus Anseranas; species Anseranas semipalmata. The sequence continues at coordinate 541,310 of VXAA01006441.1, forward strand.
TTGATTTTGGATACAGCTGGCGTAAGACACATAGTGAGTTGCTCTTAATCCTAAATTTGGTCTGTGTTCAGTCTAGTGAAGCGGGGAACATTTTGCTGTGCTGGGACCCTTCTGTGGGGGGTTGTGTGGGTTTTCTTAAAATAAAAATGAGGGGAAGGGAAAGGAGAATAGATCAGGTGGTTAAGTGGTTTCAGTTGCTGTTAATATTTGCCTGCTGCAGCAGTAACTTGTATTTCGTGGCTTTTCCCAGGGCTGGGAGAGGAAGAGAAGGAAGGAGGAAGTTGGTTGTACAATTTTTGTTAAACTGGGTTAGCTCCTGTTAAACCGGTGCCTGTTGCAAAGCAAAGTTGCATCCAGCAACTAGGAGTCTTCGAGCCGCAGAAATAGTGCGTCTCTTGGAGCATCTGGACTCGAATCACCGCCGTCTTTGTGGGATGAGATCGAGCTGAACGCAGCAGGGCCTGGAGAGTTTGCGTGCTTTGCTGATTTTAAGTATTCCTCAAATCCTCGTAACGCCATAAGGCATCGTGAACGTTGTCAGCGGATAAAACTTCGCTCTGGATGCCCTTCGTGCTTGCTGCTGTGCTCCTTCCCACCTTCCTTCCAGTCACGTGTCACCGAATTATTACTGTTTTCCCCTCCTAGCTCTAGTGAGGCCTGACGCGTGGTGAGGGAACTGAGCCTCGTGCAGGCCGGTGGGCTGCGAGCGGGGAGGTGAGCTCTGTGAGGAGGCCGTTCGGCCTCCTGGCCTGCACCCATCTCGGTGCTCACCTCGCCTGGAAGTTAATCTTCCTGAAAGGCGCCGAGCCGCTTGGCGTAGCGTGGCTGCTGGAGCTATGGGTGTGTGAGATGGCAGCGCTGGGGGAAACGGAGGGAGAAGCGTTTGCTGCTCTTTGTATTTGGAATTATGAGAACCTAGGGTGCGTGTAGTGGCATGGAGCAATTTTTATTTGGACGCTGGCTCAGCTGTGACCTCCGCATTTACGTACTGAAACGAGGTTTTCAAGTCATTGCAATGTGAAAGGAAAAATCTGTTAAGAATGCAGTTTATTTATATCAGCTGACCATGGTCCAACTCATAAACCAATTTTGCTTAATCTGTTTTTTAATTAAGCATATTATACTTAAAGGTAAAGGAATAGATTACTAGTATTTATTCAAAGCATCTCTGAATCCTGTCTATTGCTCTCCATACTGCACAGGTTGATATTTCAAATGAAATGCATAAAAGTAAGGGAAAAAGGGGGTGAACGTTGTATATAAGAACTGTGGTGTTCACTTGCTGGTATTCCTGTGAGTTGGTTGTGCACCAATTTCTCCTAAACTTAAGTTTGTATTGCACCGTGGGGTGGCTGAAATGCAACATGCTTGGGGCTTTCAGAGCAAAAGTTATCAATTTGGCAAAGCTCGTGTATGCTGTAACCAAAGTTAAATCACGGCTGTGTTTGGCCTTCCATCCAGCTTTATGGAGCTGAACTGGACTTCTGTGGAGGGGGAGGAGGAGGCTGGGGGTGGCAGCCCTGCCTTGCAGAAACACTGCCGTGCTCTGCACGCACAGCCTCTGCTGCTTGCCGCCTCTCCGAGCTTCGTCCCGAGCCCTGGGGAAGGGGCAGACGAGGGGTTCGGCATTTCAAGACCAGACCATGCCGGGAGGTCGCTGGTGTCGTTCCATGACTTCTCAGTTCTAGTGTTCAGTGGTGGGGCTATTTGAGCAATTTTGGAATTTAGGTCCTATAGAGAGGAGATAGATAGGAGCAAATAAGATGATGCTTCAAGCCTTTGTGCCTTTAATACGATAATTTATGCCAAATGAGACACCTTGTATGGTGTGTGAGTTGTTTTTGTTTTTGTTTTTTTTTGTTGTTTTTTTTGTTTGTTTTTTTTTTTTTTTTCACAAATGATTATGCAGAATGATACTTGCCTGCTCTTAAAGATAATACTGGAAAAGTCTTCCCTCTTCTTTCCTGACTGCTGCCAGCCTTTATGGTTAGATTCTCTGCTGCAGTGACCTTCTCAGATGTGTGGTCTGTATGCTTCCAAAAGCATACAGCAAATAAACTTGTCCAGGCAAGAGCGTGGCCTTGATGCACACTTGCTACCCAGAGCCCTAGGCTTGGAGGAAATATTAGTGCTGGAGATGGTGGTAAGGAGTAATCTTCCAGGTCTGTATATTTAGTGCTTTTCACATTTTAGCTGTGCTCCTGGACTGTGTATTTTTTTTAATTGCAAGGGGCATAAATCTTGTTGTTACATTACAAGGGAATGCAAAAAACTTCTTTCAATTCACCCTACATTCCTCATTTAAAAAAAAAAAAAGTCCGACTGATGCTGAAAATCTTATACCTTTTGAAGCTGTATGGAGATGAATATTCAACATATGAGCCAGGAGCAAGCTGCAGCAGGGATTATGTGAGAGCTTTGTGTGGGAGGAATTTAATTCATCCATGGTTTACATAATATAAAAGAGAAGACCCCTCTTTCTCTGACTTACGGGAGTGGCCCCACTAAAGTCAGAGCTGCTATTCACATGAAGGAGGATTTGCAGATTGTAGCCTAATTTAGATGTATTTATTTGTGTAAGACCAGCTCAGTAATACAGATAATGCACAATTTATTATGTCTGTTAAGCTTTCAGATTTCCATCCAGTTTAGGAAGAATTCACTGGACTTTATCATTCTGGAAAATGAGCCTGTCATTTCCTGAAGACTAATAAAGGGCATTGGCAAAGCTTGTAATGTCTTTCAAAATCCAGCAGTGTTTCTGTGTAGTGCTTGCGGGCTGCCTAGCACAGAGCACCCAAAAGAACAGTTTTAGGTACGCTTGTATTACAGTATTTAACCACCGAGAAGCACGGCTGGTTGAACATTGCCCGCGATTCTTGGTACGTGACTTACAGTGCCCAGACTAACGAAGCACCGTTACACAAATACTGGGAAGTGGTAAAGTGGAATGGGTTTGCAGCTCCATTTCTGGGAATTGCCTTTTCACGGAAGCATCAGTTTCTGCTCCCAGAAGAGACCTCCTGTCGGCCCTTTCAGACCCAAGGGCCCAGCATCAGCCTTCACGGCTTTCCTTTGCGTTCCTGTTGGAGAGTGATGGGATGGAGGTGGGCAACCTGTTCACACAAAGCAAAGGTGAGCAGCTCCTATTGGAAGCTGAACAGAGCTCTGCGCTCAAATGGAGCAGAAGTTACAAGACGGCAGGTTAGTGAATCCTATGATTTTTTTTGAAGTATGATTTTTTTTGAGCTGCTGTGATCATATCTGTTTTGGGGTATACCTGAGTTCTTGTTGTATTTGAGCATACTCTTTGAATATGTTGAGCACCTTTCTCGGTCCTGTTACAACTCCCCTGAACTGCTCACCCCTTCATTTGAGCCGTGATGCATCTGGTGACATTTGTTTGAGAAAGTTTCCTCTTGTTCCTCTTGTTGCCCTGTGAATGCTCGGGGTTATATTTAGCATTCTTCCCTCCTGCAGCTCTGGTTCAGAAGGGGCTGGAAAATTCTCTGTCAGAAATTGGTAAGAGTTTTCTGTCTGCCTGAGGGTACTTTCCTTCCAGTCCACGCCACCACTGCCTGCATCTGCTTTGTGTTGCCTTGAAACAGCAACACGTCCCTGGAACACGGTGTACCTGAGAGGAAAGACGCAAGCCTGTTGCAGAAGTTAATTGTTTTGGATGCTGATGTGGAGTAAGTTCATGCAGCCAGCAAGAATGATCAAAGCTAGCTTTTAGGGGGAGAGAAGTCGGATGTGAGAGATGGCTCGCTGATGGGAGCCTTCCAAAAGGGAGGAAACACAAGCTGCTGGCTTTTCAGCTTTATTTTGAGGGAGAAGAAAGGACTAAGGGATCTCTTTNTAAAGACCTCCAGGGATGGTGACTCAACCACTTCCCTGGGCAGCCCATTCCAATGCCTAACTACCCTTTCGGTAAAGAAGTTTTTCCTAACATTCAACCTAAACCTCCCCTGACGCAACTTGAGCCCATTCCCCCTCGTCCTGTCATCAGGCACGTGGATCTTTCCCAAGGCAGGTTAGGTATTAATGCAGCAGATGGGCAGAGTGGAGCAAGCACTCTGGCAGGTGCCCCAGCAGCAGCTGTGCGATGCTGCATGTGTCCACCTTCTGTGTTAGTTCCTCTTGTGCTCCATCTACTCAGTGCAAGACATCTCCTGAGGATGGGAATGAAGATGGACTCATGCTGTCAGCACTGAAGGGTAACGCTGGGTGCCCCGTTCTCCCCTTCCTCTGCCCTCCTCTAGCCAATTGGGCTGGTCGGTGCTGGGCTGCTCGCAGGCAGACAGTGTGATGTGCTGTGGGAGCAGCTTCACGCCGGTGGTGTCCCTGTGCTGGTGATAACGGGGAACCCAGAGATGATGTTCTTCAGAGCATACTCCCGATCGCTCTCGTGCTCCCTGGTGTTTACCATCCCAGCTCTAAGCACTGTGAGAAGGGGATGTGTTTGGATGGTTTCATTTAAACAAAAAGCTGAAACATTCGATCAGTTGTGAGAGGTGAGAGTAACAAATATGGCACAAAATCATATTTTTAATGGGAGAAATTTGAGACATCTGGGGCACAAGAACTGCTGCACTGCGAACTTCGCTTGCCCTGCAGCGGGCAGGTGAGGGATGCGCTAGTGCCAGGCAGTGTGGCCGGAGGGCTCAGCCTTCCTCACCTAGGGCGAGGGTATCCTGGGCTTACAGGGAGGAATTCTGCAGAATAAAAACCATTACCCCAGGTCTTGTAGGGAGGCAGAGCTCAGAGGCACGTCTCAGCGGGTTGTGTGCTGTGTGGCTCAGGTGCTCTGTGGCCAGAGGGCGTCTGTCCGGTGTGTGCATGGCTTGGGTCTGGGGGCGGATGGAACCTGAGTTACCTGACCGAAGGGACTTGTCCCTTCTTATAACTTCTAAAGGACTTTTGTCTGGGCTAGTGTCCCCTTTCTTCCCTGTTTTGCTGTGCATAAGTGCATCAGGACTGTGCAGTAAAGACACACATGCTTACAATAAAAAGAAGAATGAATCTGCATTCTTCTCTGTTGCTTTTATGTGGGCCTTTTGGCTCATGACTCACAGGCTCGTTAGAGGCTTCTGAGCCAAAAATGCAGCTGCATTTTTCTGTGTCACATGCTGCCTTGCCAGGTCCAGTAATAGCAACTATTGGACAAGAGAGTAACACAACCTGCCTCACCGCAAGTGTGTGCGGAATCAGACTCGTGGGAAGCTCAAGATGACTTTCATAGCAAGTAAAAAAATTTATCGCACTTCCTCCTTCTCCTCGTCCCTGTGCATATGCTGCTTGTTAACACCCTGGATGCTTGTGGAAATAGCAGTAATAGTAAGGGATGTCTCTGATTTTGTGATGGAAGATCTATTAGCAGTGACTGGATTGTGAGATCTTCCTGGGAAAATAAGTCTAGCAGTAAAAGAGAGGATTTGAATTACTGTTGGAAAGCATTGAGAAATGCATAGTTTTGGCAAATGATATGTTCAGCTGAGAAAGGAAATGCAAAGCAGGGACCCGGCTGGATTCTCGAAGTGGCTTGCATTCCCTGCGTAATGCAGATCTTTCCCAGAGCAGTTTACCAGCACGTCTTTCACATCTTCAGTCCCCCAAATGGTACTCTTCTCTTTGTACTTTCAGCTTTTTAAGGTTTTAGTTTTAAACTGCCCTGAGAAGATTAGTCCTCTTAAAAGACAGTGTAAAGAAGAAATGGAGCAATCTTGTGAATTGTATTTTAAAGTCATTTGGTGGGCTGGTAGTTTGGCACTTCTTTAAAACGTTCCGGAGAAGCCCCATGGTAGCAATCAGCTGCTTCTGGTCAGAAGACAAGCTTGTAGGCTTTGAGAAAGGGCACAACTGCTTGACTGGAAAAAATGCGCGGTGTTGGATCCCTCCCATGGGACAATGAGGATAAAAGATGCTTTCAGTGTTTCCTGAATTCATAGCAGCACTTGATATCTAGCCCATCCTTCCCCTCTTGTGCAGTGTATACACATTCTTAATGCACAGGTTTTGAAGTGCATTTCTGTACAGTTATATGCAACTTCTTTAATCCATTAATAAAATGTAGCAAATATGGACTATGACTAAACAGTATATGCCATCACTGAAGAAAATTCATTATCTTGGAGGCTATGATTTTAAAGATTGCTTCTTGTTTTAATTAGGAAAAAGGCCAGTTTGCCAGCATCTCAGTGCTGCTGCTTTTTCCCACTTCAGGTTGTAATCTTTTCTTCGTGGGAAAGTAAATATCACTCGCTTTTTATTTTTGTGTGTAAGATAGTGGAACGTGAGCTTTGTCCTGCTGCTGCATGCCCGGCTTGGAGGTGCTTTTTGGGGAAGGAGCACATCTGGACCAGCACCCAACCAGCACTGCATGTTCTGGTACTGGTGCTGTAGGAGCCTTGATGGAAATAAGAAACCAGACGAGCTTGTAATGAGAGTTTGGGTGATGACAGAGACTAGGAATCTCTTTCATAAAGGTTTTCATGGTGCTGCAGTTTTCTACTCTGACTGCTTCAAGACTTGAATAGTGTAGGTGGATTTACAAACTCCTGACATCCAACTGTGACCCTGCCTCAGCTGCTCCAAGCCCTATATTTTAAGTTGTATGTTAATTTCTAACCTGTAGCTATCATGTGGACCAGTGTGTCTTTCACTGTTTGGTGGATATTTATGTGACAGTATTTAAAATGCTGAGTAATAAACTATACCTATTTTGGCTGTACCTGTGGTCTTGCTCCAGAGCCTGTGACTGTATCACGTCATTGAATGTTTGTAAGATATACTGCAAGACAAACAACAACAAAAAAAATCCCAAATTCTTCCCCAATTATTTCCAGTAGTTTCGGTATCTGTGAAAATAATAGCCTTCAAGACGGTATTTTTTTTTTGCATATCCTTTTGCATTACACATTTATTGTTATTTTAATAACCTGCATGTTTAGATTTATGCAACTTCTGATCCTTCAGCAGTGTGAACTGCAATTGTTAGGATTTTTTTAACTTTTTGTAAATATTTTAAATACAACTTTGGCTTTCTTATGAAAATTCATCTTAAACTCACTAGGGAAGCACCGAGGTGTAGTTGAATCCACTCTAAGGTGACATAAGAACATAAGCACACAGGTATCTTCCATTCCAAAAAACAAAAACCAGATTTCCCGTAGGTGTTAAAGGAGCGGATTGTGTTACTCTTGGACTCTTTCTTCTCCTTTTCTTGCGAGATAATCCTGCAAGGGGCTGAGCACTGGCCCTTCTAATCCAGCAGCGAGCTACATCGCCTGTTTAATACCAGCCGGACGGTATTGCCACCGACCTCGGTGACCCGCTTATTTTTAAAGCAGTGCACGCTTTGCTGAGCAATGGGGACGGCATCGAGGCCTTGGCTCTCCAGCGGACTCGAGTGCTTACTTCCCAGCAACTGATTAACGATTACTGTGGGAGGACGAGATTCATCTCGTTTGATGTCAGCCAGCTAAAAATCTAGGCAGACGCTATCCAAGCTCTCCAGAGCCGCAAGCGGCGAGAAGCGGGCACCCCAAAGCATGCTTCCCGCGTCCTAAAATCACCCAAACTGGTCTGGACTGAGCTGCAGGCAGGGAGGAGGTGACCACCTTAGACCGTGGCCAGTTTTTAGAGGGGTAAAACTGCATGATGGGACTCTTCCCATCCCCGTGCCCCCAGTCTCTAGGAAAATAGCATTTGGCAGTGGGTGGGTTTCGCTTGAGGCCTCCTCATGGAGGTCGGGATGGAGAGCGGTCCCCCCTCTTTGGTGGTAGTGGGGCTGGAGCAGTAATGCTGGATGGGTCATTCTTGCTCTGTCCTTTTTGGGATAGTGCCATCTATATCAGAAGTTGTCAAACATGGCTGGCTTTGTGAAGTTCCAAACCAGTTAAACTTGTCATGATTTTACATCGAGGCCTAACTGATAGGAACGAATGTCACCTGTCCGTAGCCCCCGCTGCTGTCAGGTAGCAGGAGAGAGGAAGGGTCTGGGAACAGAGCAGCAGCTGAACATAGCAAGGTGAATCAAGGGCAGAACAGGAGGCTTAACTCGCAATTTCCTTGTCTTTGTTGGTTTAACTCTGACTCTCCCTGTTGTTCAATGTTTTGTATTTAATTTCCTCAGTTGCTTAAGGAATGGTTGGGGCCAGCAGAGGAGCTTCAGAGGCAGAGCGTGCAAGATTCATATCAAGAACCTGTGTTTTACTCCCAGCAGAGACTTAGGTTTTTTCAAAAATTAGGTCAGAGAAAGTAGATTCAAGTTCCAGAGGTGTGGAGGAAGTTTTTAGTCCTGGGTGGCTCATAACTTTGTTCTGTAGCCTTGAGGATGAAAAAGGAAAGTCCAGCCCTACCTTTCTGGTGGTGCTTGGAAGGAGCTAAACGAGTGCATTCACGAGCGGAGTGCTTCTGGCAGCAAAATGGGATTTGATCTCTTGCTGTATCTCTGTGTTGAGCTTTTGTTTCCAGCCGTAGCACTTTGCTCCTTTCCTCTCCCCATGCTCTGGCAGCTGCGAGGTGGAACTTGCAGAGGAAAACAGCTGTAGTCCAAGCTGTTGCTTGGAAAAGTTGCTGAACACAAGTTCCTTGGGGTTACTGGGCTTGGTCTCCAACTTTGAATTGCTCTTGTGAGGGCTAATCCTGAAGTTATGGCTTGAGTGGAAAATATGGGTGAAATTTGTCAGCCTGTGACAGATGCAATCGAACTTAAATGATCCCGTTACTTTCTTCTGACCCTAACATTGTCTCAGAAAAGCCCAGAAACAGAAACAACCTCGCAGCCTAGCATACCAAAGAAAAAGTATAGTCAGTAGGTAGATGTTAATCTCCTGTAGAAACACTGGAAAAACCTCGTTTTTTCTCTTTCCCTGTCTGCCGCCACCCTTTTCATTCTTTCTTAATCACATGCATACCTGTTAGCCCTCTGCCACTTGGGATGTTTGCATGAAGAGATCTCTGTTGCTTGGGAGTTAATCGGCTCCTGCTGGTTGTCCTTCCTCCACCTGAAGTTCTCAGGAGACCTCTTACTCCTGCGTCACCCGCAAGAATTTAGAGGTAAATGGCAGTCAGCATTCCCTGCAGTCCCTGGGGAGCGGGCCCATGGGGAGGGCCCTTGGGTCCTTCAGCCCACCAGGCTGTTCTTAGGCACCGTTTTAGGTCTTTCATGGGCGTTCTGCGAGCTAAGATTTATTTGCCTTTGGAAAGCAGGCTGTTTAAGAGGTTTTGTGTGAGGATACAACTCTTCATGAAGCAGACTTTCTTCACCTTTGACACTAACCACTTACGGTGATGTGATCTGTTATCTGTGATCTCTAGCAACCTCTAGTGCTAAATGCTTGTGCTTGACATGTGCGCCCCTTGCATTTTGCTTTTTTGTGGGGGAACAACACGATGAGCATTTGCTAGCATTAGGAAGTAGGTTAGATGGATCAGGAAGATGTGGGGATTGTCCGAGCGCTTTCTTAAAATCTAAACCCATTCTTTGTTTAGATTTCTGGACAGGCATTAAGTTCTAGTAACTTCATTTTCTGTCATTTGTAGAAATACCAGTACTTCTTTATGTATCTGAAGCATATCGTTTCTTTTTGGTTATGTTAATTTTAAAAGTTAAATTGGCATCTGTGCGTCACAGTTCTCCATGGCGTGAATTTGCCTTTCTAGTTCGAACTGTGCTATGGAAAAAGTGCGCGTGCCCTTAGACGTCATGGTGAGCATTTTAATTGAGCATATCTTGGAGCGCTTCGTAAGTATAGATCAGAAAAATGGTGTTTAGCAATAGATGTTATCTGCGGAGTAATGTCTAGATTCAAGTCTGCTGCTGTTCAGGGCAGGGCACCTGGAGGGGAAAAAAGAAACAAAAGTGAAATCGTTATCTCGAAAAGATAACTCGAGCATCAACAAATGAAAAACACAGAGAATAAAGGTATTTGACCCAAGGTAAGAACAATATTAAATACCATGGCGTGGCCCCTGCCTTAGAACATTTTCCTTCAGAAAAAAAATAACAAGCTACCAAGCAAACTGGTGTCCTAAAAATAGACGAGCGGTTTAGACACTGCCTGAGAGCCAGTGTGTCTGGTGGTGGTTAGGCACAGGTATCTGTCCCAAGAGGTGGTAGTTTATCGAGTGCTGCTTTTGCTGCTGAGCTCATTGGTTCTGAACAGGGGATTTATGCTCTCGGAGCAGCAGTAGAGGGTGCTTAAATCTGTGGCTCTAAAGCTCTCTGGTAAGGCACACTGCTGAGCATCCGTGCGTGCCCTGTGCAAGGAGCAGTGCCGAGCAGCGCGATGCTTTCTGCATGCCGTGGCCTCGGCGCGGCACCATCGCTCGTGGGTCTGAGCACGGATAGTTCCTGTGCGTGCAGGACTGTGCTGGGGTGGGTCTGGGATGACAACTGCAGCCTGTGGATGAGGACAGCCCGTGCCTATGACATGGGCAGTTGGCCAGGTGGACTTTAGCACTGTGTTTGGCTCTCTAGCCATTATCTGTATGTGCAGCTTTGTTGCTTTTCCCCTATTCCTAGCAAAAACAAGTCCTGGGTCAGATGGTAACCAAATGTGCTGCCACAAGCTGGCTGTGGTCAGCTGAAACAAAGCAAGGAGCAAAATCTTTCCTGCTCCTGATAAGTGGGCTGTGCATACCATTGACAAGTCCCTCTCAGCTCAGGAAGGCCAGTTAAATATTGTTGGTGGTTTTCTTGTTTTGCTTCGTTCGGGCTAACCCTGCTTGCTGTTGTGCAGGATCACGACAAGCCCCGGGGAAGGCTGGCAACATGCGAACAGATTAGCATCAACTGCAGGAATATGGGAAAGGGGAGATCCAGAAGATCTGGGGCTGCGCTCGCAGCGGGTGAATCACCACTTACACGGGTGCAGATGGGCAGATACACGTAGGAAACCCTACGCACCCGCGGAAACACGGGCAGTGCCTTTGCTCGTTCCCGTGCTCGGGTAGCGCCTGTCGGTGCTGTTGACACCCGGACTGTTGCACAAGCGGGTGGGTACAGGTGCACCGGCTGAAGGGTGTGTGCTGGTGCTTGCAGGCAGCTGTAACTCTGTTTTTCCTGCAATGCCCCTTGCGTTGGTCAATGAGACACTTGGCTGTACCGCAAGGGGAGCAGCCTGTGGAGTGAAAACTGCTGTCATTGCTTTAACAGAAGATGCTTTGCTGCAGGGGATGGTTAGGAGGAGAGATGCAGCGAGTCCACGGAGCAAGGTGTGGGCAGGTGTGTCAGCAAAGCTGCGTAACCGCCCGTGTGCCCCTAGCAGGATTTGGTAACTGCCGGTAGCCTTACTGTCATTTATTTTTGTGTTTTTATTTTGATTTTTTTTTTCAGGATGCCCGTGAAGTCATGGTGGTGCCAGTGTAGTAACTGGTTGTAACTCTTCATTAAAGATAAATGGGGAGGAATGTGTTCTGCAGGGAAAATAACAAGCAGGTCATGCTCTGGCTACCCCAGCCCGTATGGGCGACACGTGGGAGCTGCGTGCGGGCACAGCCAGCATCCAGCCTCGCTGCGTGAATGCAGAGCAGGGGCAGGCTCGGGTGGTTTGGGGCAATATTTGATGTCAGTGTTCTGGACACGGGTTATATGGATGTTTGTGGACTTGTTTTGGAAATCTCTCCCCATATGTGCCCCCAGGAGTTATTGAAGCACTGAGTTGTTTGGTTGAGCGTAATATGTCCCTTGCTTTTCTGCTTGCACTGTGCTGTGTTACTACAACCTGTCTCTTTAAAGATATTGTTGCAAGCCTCTGCCCACTGAGAGGGAAAAAAACAAAAACCAAAAGCAACTGAATGAAAAAGGTCTTTTTGTTGGGGGAGGGAAAAAAAAAAGTTGAGCTCCATGCGAGCAAATCAGCCAGCCCACTGAAAAGGCGCTGCATGGTTGCCCACGGTTAGATTTCAGCCACGATGATCTGATTTTTGCTGTCGCAAAAGGCTCAGAGCAGTGCCCTGCAATAAGTTCTGCTGCTGGAGAAACGGTTCTGGACGTAAAGGAAACAAAACACAAATGCCGTGCAACTCTCGCAGCGTTGCTGCTGTGTGCTCGGTGACACTTGCATGATGCCCGCTTGCTCGGACTGCTGCCCGGGCGCTCGGGCGGATGAGAGCGCAGCGCGTGTCGGTGCTCCCAGGGACAAGCTGCGGGCCCTTTGGCACGGGATGCGCCCACAGGCTCCATTCAGAGTCCTCAATGGTCTCTGAAGGAAAGCATACGAGCTCTGCCCGCTCCTCGCCGCTGCACAGAGCCTCATTCATTGCCGGCCTCGCGGCTGGCAGCCTCAGAGCATGGAGCAAGCCATGGTGTGACAGCGGGGATCGGAGGAGGGACGGTGTGCGAGATGGGGAGTACGTGGAAGTGGGTTTTGGAGTCCTTCAATATTTGATACCTGCATTGACCGTGGCACTTAACAGCTTCTGAAAGCCCAAATAATGCTTCTCAGCCCTGAGACTGGTACCGTGTTTGTCACCTGACCACTTTACAAAAAGAACTGAAATTATGCTGCAAAACTCTAATTCAGTGCCATATTTATTGGCATAAAGGGTCAATATAGCAGAGGAGAAAATTTCAAGCCAAATGATTTCTCAGTTATGCCGTGCCAATGCTGTGAAGAGAGATCAATGTTATCTGGAAGTATTTGAGCCTATTCAGGAAAAAAAAAAAAAAAACACAAACACTTGGAAATCTTGGGATGTGCGCGTTCTCTTCCACATAAACCTCTCATGCTGCGAGTGCACATCAAATAGGTAAACTGCCGCATTTATCATCACGGTTTATGGGTGATCTCCCTCTGACCCGGTGCTGATAACGCTTTCTTACACGGGGCTGCAGCTGGCGGCGAGATCTCGCAGCGCGGTGCAGAAGTCGCGGCGGCTCTAAGAGCACCGGGTTCCACCGGGGCCGTGTTGGGAGCGTCGCAGTCTGTAACGTGACCTGGCGCCGCTCGGGAGGTACAAGCGGCTGCTTGGACAGGCTTGGGATGTTTCTATTGAGTTTGAATACCAGCTTGGCAGAGAGGAGTGGGGAAAAGGGATGATTGTTTGCTTTGGAGCATCTCTTGTGTTCCGCTGTGCGGGGAACTGCCGCTAAAACAGGGTGCTCCCCGTTCACCCTGTCGTCGCTGATGCAGCGGGTGCATCTCATGGGGCCGGAGTCAGGTGGTGTCTCTGGGAAAACGAGATCCCCAGCACAGCCCGCAGCTAGCTGCCTCACCGCCCCATTGCTTGGGCTGTTGTGCAACCGCCTGTAATCTGAGCGCTGGGTTGCAGATTTTTGTTGCATCATCAGACCTTCTCTTTCATTATCCGTTTGGGAACATTATACGCATCTCCTCATTTATATAATTAAGCACTACGCAGCTCCGGTGACATGTTTTGTCAAACGGGGTAATCCCACGATGCCTGGTGCCCCGAGCAGCTCCTCTGCGGGCAGGGGCCAAGCCGCCTGCGTGGGGACATGGATTCTGCATGGTGCTGAGCGGCTGTTACCTGCGGGCACGTGGGTGGGGAGGCGATACCCGCTGGTTGCAGCCCTGGGATCTGTGAAGTGCCGGGTGGATCACTTGGTTTTCTGAGCCTGGGTGTCCCCTCCCAGCGTTTATCTGCGTGCTCTGTAAACAGCCTGGCAAAGGGACTCGCGCTGCTGCCTCCGCGGGCTGCGCGCAGGGACCTTGCTCGAGCAACCTTGGTGTTTTATACCGGCAGCAGGAGCAGGACGGCTGTGTGGATGTGTCGGTGTGCAATGTGTGCCAATACTTGGGTGCAATGTGTATGTTTCCATTCTTATCGCAAGGTTTCTAAGTAGAATAAAAGTAGCTTATTTTTCTTCATTTCCACAGTTCTTTTTTTTATCTTTTGAGTGCCTTGCAACTGCTAATGACTTTAATTTCATTCCTGTGGTGATGCAGTGCTATCTTGCTCCATTTCTCAACTGGGAATTGAGACAGACCACAATTAACTGACGATTTCAAAAAGTGAGAGCATGGGGATGATGTCATAACCATGATGTCACAGCTGTGCTTTGATCAGGGCGTTGGAACGTCTGACCTCCATGGGGCTCCTCCAACCTCAGTTATTGTGCGAGCCTTGCCTGCTCTCAGTGTGTTGGTGAAAACTCTAATGGGGCACAAAAATATTATTGTCGTGTTTTTCATTCTTTTCCCCTCCTGGTTGTAGTCTTCAAAACATCAATCGTCCGCCTTTCGGGAGCGCTTGTTGCTCTCAGAGGTTATTGCACGAGAGGAGCTCTGGCTGCTGGCAAGGGGCAAGGCAGGGGCACGCAAGCCTCCCCTGTCCCTTTGCTGTGCTGCTGTTGTGCTGCATGTTTGCAGTGGCTGGTGGAAGCAGAAAGCAAAACCAGTATGGCTTTTGGTTCTGTGCAAATCTCCAAGTTCTGGAGGGAAAATGAGTGTCTGTCTGGAATGAGGGTGAGCAGGGAAGCGCTCGGTTGGGTGCTGCCTTGCTTCCCTCTTCCACCAATGCAGAAAGATCCATGGCTACAAGGTCGAGGTGGTGCTTTCGAGGGAGTTTAAGGCTTAAGCTAACTCAGTGGATATGAAAGAAAAAAAATATCTATATGCCACGCCATTGAGCGCAGTGCAGAGCAAGCGGTAACATTGAGACGTTAACTAGAATCCCTTAATTCTGATTACCAAGAGGTGGGAGAGAAAATGTCTATTATTTAAAAATTCTTAGCTTTTCTTCATACAGTGTGCCAAGTCAGATACTGCTGTCTAAACAAAATGTATTCATTGTTTAATTTTGGAGGAACCTGGTGTGTGTGTTTGTGTGTGGGGGAAATGTGACGAGCAGCATTCTGCTTTCTGCTATGATGGTAAAAAGTTCAGTGTGATGCAATGGTTAGTGGATCCAGGCTCCCTTCCCTAAAGAATTAGGAGCATTGGATAAAATTCCAAAAAGGTCTGGTGAGCCCGTTTCTCCTGGGAGGCCCAGTAGAGGCAAGAAAAGGACGTCCTGTAATGAGACTGTCATGATGTGTACGTATGGGCTGTGCATGAAAAGCAACAAGATAGCAGCAGCGTGCAGATGCGCATCCAGCAGCCCAGGAGCTGATGAGGAGAAGCAGGGTTTTCCTTGACATCATTTGATATGAACTCGCGAGGAGGTTTTGTAACGTGCAACAGCCAAAACTCGGAAATACTCCAGAGGTTTGTTTGGGTGTCTTAGCTGCAGGATTGGCTGTGTTTGGGCGTCTTGGCTATCAAAAGGTTCCAGCTGTATCAAATAATCCAAAATAATCAGCAGTTCATCTCCTAGACCATTAGTGCCCTGTTCTTGGTGCTGTTTTTTAATTTTGTTGAAAGCTTCATTATTGCAATTACAAACAGATGGTGAGATAAGTCAGTCTATGTGTCAAAACGATCGGTGTGCAGAGTNATTACATACGTAACTGCTGCTTTCCACACGACAAGTTACCTTCTCTTTTTCAAAGTGTAGATAGCTGTAATGTCGTCCTTAAAACTTCCCCCCCTCTCTTCCCCAAACACGTCTCAGCATTCAGGCAATTCCTGTGTTAGCAGTCTCAGTATGAAGGGAGCAAGACCCCAGGCAGTTAGCCCTCAAGTCTGTCCTGGCAAACAAGGTGTTCTTTTCTTCTTTTCATTAACAAGTGGAATAGGTTGTGTAAAGGCAAGCGTCCAAAGGATTCTTCTTTACGTTCTCGTTTACCGTAGCGAGTCCTGTGAGATTGCATGCTACTTGTGTCATCGCTGTAGCCCCTTTGGGCAGAAATTATCCACTTGCAGGTCAGAATAGAGCGGTGTAGGACCCTGGCTGCTTTCCCTAGCTTTCCTTATAAAGATGCTGTTTGCAAGTAAACATAAAAAGAAGCAGGTACTTTCTCGTATGCTAGTTAAAATTTTAAAATCGAGTTTATCTCCAGCTATTTTCCTTCTAGTAAATGTTTGCTTTGATTTTTTTCGTCCCTTTAAAAAATACTTCTTTCTCCCTTTCCTGTTGTTCTCTGAACCCAGTGAATATGATGTGGGAAGGGATTTGGTTGAGCTGAGATCTGTTCCCTGCTCAGTTGCTACCTGGCTGAGGGAGCATGTGCAAGTCCTTTTGCTGTCTGTATGTTGTCATCTTCCTGTGACGACGTGGAATATCTTTTTCTTTGTAAAGCAGTATGAACTCAGCCATGGAACTTTTTTCTTTTTTTTTAAAAACATCGTGTTAAGATGCACAGAAGAGAAGCTATGTCAGTATTCATCTGTGCTTGGAAATTGTTTCTCAGTGGAGGAGAAATCCACACGGGGAAATCCTTCTGAAATGGGTGTGCTTACATATGCAGGAGTTGTTTCATAGCATTTCCATGGGGAGGAGAAACCTTTGGGGAATTAGTTATTTCATTTGGGCAACTTTACTGATTGTGCAGGCTTCTGACATACAGAACTGAAAGTACATCATAGGACTTTTTTAATATCTTTGCTTCTTTCTGTACTAATGCAAAAACTCCTCCAGAATAAAAGCAAACAAAAAAGAGGAAGAATTTTATGGTCTGTGTTGCTGCTTTTTATTGCGAAGCCAGTTGATTTTCTCCACTTGCTAATACTTTCCAAATCATAAACATCCAAGTGAGTTTTGCATGTGCGTCTCCATATACACACCCTCATTCCTTAATGGATCTGATGAAAAACCTGCAGTGATTCACAGCATACTCACTGTGTGCTTTACCAGCGTTATCTATGCCCATAGTGCTTGCCACTTCACAGGAGGAGCACGAACCCTGCTTTCTCTGCCCAAGTGTTACATGGCATTGAAAGCCAAGTTATCAGTCCCGCAAACGAGTGAAACCGCTGTATTGTTGTAGTGTGTGCCCTGGAGAGAGCTGTTGATCATCAAACTCTGAGATCAGCGTGGGATCGCTAGTAGGAGCCTTGGGTTAATGGTGCTTGCTTAACGTGGTTAATCATTGCTTTATCAAACTGTAACCAGGTTTTAATGTGTGGTCCTGAAGGTAACGCGGCAGGAATGCTGGAGGGAAGTTCTAGTCTGTCGGCTTGTGACTCTGAGGGTGTTTTTCACTGGTTAATGAATCCAAAGAGGGTTTGCTTCCTCTGCCTGGCATTGAAGAGTTCAGGTAGTTCTTCCTTCAGCTACAGTAGTTTGCCATGAAAATATAATTTAGAAATATGTGACACCAGAATAAAGAAATTGTTGCATAGTCTTGGGCTCCTTATTTTTCTTTCTTTTCCTCAATACTTCAGGAGGAACAAGAGGGTAAACTTTTTTTTTCTTTTTCCAATTTGAAGTGGTCTGTGCTGAAGTGTATATTTGTGGTAAAACTCCTTTAATGCACGCAGTGCCCTGTACTGCCTCACAAAACACTCTCCCCATTCCCCAGCAGGAGTCTGCCAGCAGAATGCCTAAAAGTTTGGGTAACAGCTCTCAAAGAACATTGTGTACAACCAACATCGCGGTGTTCAGGTTATGCTGTGCTTGTGTGGATGAATGAATGAATGAGGCTTGTTTTGCAATGCATTATCTCCCCGTGTTGTACCTTCCCCAGCCAATTCACAGAACACAATTGATTTCCCAGCCGGTAACTAGTTTTGCCATTGTTCCTGATGTGCTTGTAATTGCACTTTGAACTCGGCAGGTTGGATCAGGCCGTGAGATTCCCTGATTACGGATGCTTTCCCAACCGGGCAGCGTAGGGGCAGCGTCTCCCTGGTCTGGTCGAGCAGGAGCAGGCGGTGCGTCGCGCTTGCGTTGGGGCGATGCGTGCGTATCCACAAACGTTCCTACCGTGGTAACCAAACGATGGCCTGAGGTGCCCCGATGACTTTGATTTTAGCTAATATGATCTCCCACACAGTGTTTAATAAACAAAATCACAACCTGTGCTTTTCCTCCTCTTGCCATTCAACCCACTCTAACTGCTCTTTCCAGGTGTGTTCTGTAGACCAGGCTCAGCCCTGGGGCTGGAGCAAGGGGAAGGCTTTGCCCCAGAGCAGGAAATCTGCCTGTGGAAAAGTGCAGGCAGCCTGTAAGGGTTTGGCAGAGGCTTGTTGGTAGATTTTGGGTTTCATCTGCCAGCTGTCACCAGCCACCACCTGCATTTGGTGCTTTTGTCTGCTCTAAAATGTCTAGGTTTGTGCGTGGCCGCCGCGCTGTGAGCCCCGCTGGCCTGTGGCCAGCTCACTGCGCAGGGCTGCCATCAGAAGCCGGTGCCTCCTGTATGGCCACAAGGCAGAGGCTGGTGGATGTAGGAGGTTTAGCAAGGCCAAGGCCCAGGTCCTGCGCTTGGGGCACAACAACCCCAAGCACCGCTACAGGCTGGGGGATGAGTGCCTGGAAAGCTGCCTGGCAGAGAAGGACCTGGGAGTATTGGTCGATAGCTGGCTGAATAGGAGCCAGCAGGGTGCTCAGGTGGCCAAGAAGGCCAACAGCATCCTGGCTTGGATCAGGAACAGTGTGGCCAGCAGGAGTAGGGAAGTGATTGTCCCCCTGTCCTCGGCTCTGGTGAGGCCGCTTCTCGAATGCTGTGTTCAGTTTTGGGCCCCTCACTGCAGGAAGGACATCGAGGTGCTGGAGCGTGTCCAGAGAAGGGCAACGAAGCTGGTGAGGGGTCTGGAGAACAAGTCCTATGAGGAGCGGCTGAGGGAGCTGGGGTTGTTTAGCCTGGAGAAGAGGCTCAGGGGAGGCCTTATCGTGCTCTTCAGGTACCTTAAAGGAGGCTGTAGTGGGGTGGGGGTCTCTTCTCCCAAGCAACAAGCGGTAAGACTAGCAGAAATGGCCTCAAGTTGCACCAGGGGATATTAGGAAAAATTTCTTCACTGAAAGGGTTTTGAGGCATTGGAACAGGCTGCCCAGGGAAGTGGTCGAGTCACCATCCCTGGAGGTCTTCAGAAGACATGTAGATGTGGTGCTCTGGGACATAGTTTAGTGGTAGATCTGGCAGTGCTGGGTTAACAATTGGACTTGATGATCATGCCCAGCAGCCGCGCTGTGCCCTGCACCTTGCCAGACCCTGGTGACTCCTTCTTCCTCTCTTGCAGGAGCTGAACCTCGTGTCCTGCTCTGCTGCTCTGTGCTCGCTGTGGGAAGGCCCTGAAGGACATCTTGGAGTGGCGGTACTGCTTCATGCAGTTCAAGTAAGGTCAAACGTTTTGGCAGCTCTCTCGGGTATGAGTGAGTGATGAGGCGAGGTGTTTCGGGGAGTGGGTGTGCCTAGCTTACCTGCTTGATAGCAAGAGGGGATGCTTGACAAATTATTTTGCCATAAAATACAATTCCTTTTTTCAGAAGAAGACAAAAAAAACAGTAGAAAATAATAGAAAAGAACAGAATGGTATGCTGACGGTGCTGCTGAAGAATTACGCCCAAGAGTGAGCCCCTCACTTGTGAACTCACAGCTTGATTCACGCAGCGGTTCTGCGTGGTCTCACCCCTTCCATGGAGCGCACGTGATGTAAAATAGCACTGAACACTTAAGGCACCAGCTGCTCTTCCCTGTTATTTTAAGGCACCGTGTGCATGTCCCCGGGGCAGGCAGGTGGTTACGGCATTCACAACCCCGGGGGTTTCCCTGGGAGCAGGTCCGGATGGGAGCTCGGGTTCGCGGGCTGTGCCCCTGCCCCGTCCCGCAGCCCTCCATGCGTTCAGAGCCTGTTTTTCAGTTCCGAGGACTTCTCGGGGCGGTGAACCAGATCAGGGAACGGGTCTGGCCTAAAAGCTAACACACAGTTACTGCGGGACTGTCAGGAGCTGTTCTGACTCATGCAGTTACACCCATCCTCTCCAAAAAGACTTGAATTGGCAAAAGCTGTTAGCCTGAAGCAAAGAAACTGCCAGAGTCTTCTTTGGAAATGGGTGCTCGCCGTGCTTGGGCTCTGTCAGGGAGGAAGGGAGGGAGGAAGAGCACTGCACACGAGTTGTTTTCTCCTCCCGCTGTGTCTAACCTGTTTGCCTTCTGCAGCGTCTCACATTTTCCACGGTAGTGCCCGAGCAGAGCGGCGCTTTGAAAGCAGCGTGTTTAACAGCGCTGGGTCCAAATCATTTGGCGTTGCTGAGCTGTAGCAACAGCTGGGTGGATTAATCACAAACTGCTGCTACTCTAGAGGGACAAGTATTTGTTGTGATTATTTTGGTTTCCATTTTTCTGTGGGGTTCGGCAGGGGAGTTACACCGATTTTCAGATCTCAAGAAAAGAACAAATCGAGTCTTTGGCAAAGTTATGAATGAAGCCTGCTTTGTCGGGAAGGAATTCCTTTGAGGATGTCGCTGCCGGAGGGCTGGTCTCCAAGTCCATCCTGAACTCAGATGCTTGCTAGCTGAATGTGCTGGGGCATGGTTAGAGGAGGAATACGCTACACCGGTTGCCGTATAGGAGAAGCAATTTGTGGCTTGATCTGCCATTAGTTTCTTAGCTTATTGTTCATTTCTGGAGTGCAGGAGCTCGGAATGAGCAGCGCTTGCTGCAGAGGAAGGTGCCAGACCCTTCCCAGGGGTGACTTCTGCTGTACCCGGCAGCAGCAGCCTCCAGGTGCAGGCCCCGTGGCCTCCTGGGTCCCAGCCTCTGGCTTTTGGGTGGCTCTCCTCCCAAGGACATGGAAAACGTTAAACTTGGCTATGGGAGCGTCTTTCCTTATTCCTTATAGCCTTTCCTTTTTTTTTTTTTTTTTTGCCTGCTGGTCCAGTATTTCCATAATTGTGCTTGTAATGATCTTTTCATTTCATTCATACAGTGGTTACTGCTTAACGAACTTCATGTTAATGAGCTCTATAGCATTTAAAATAGGCATAACTTGGGAAAAAAAAAAAAAAGAACAAACAACAAAACAACAGGAACCAAAACCCCAAAAGCAAACCAGTAATAAAGGGACGTATTTCCACTCCCCAAATTTAATCCTGCCTTATAAAATAATTGCGCAGAGCTGCCTGGCTGGCGAACAGCTGCGCAGCGTGGGCTCTCGGTTCTGCATAGCTGCTTGTCCCTGAGCTGGGGTAATAAATGATTTACTGGTGTGGCTGGGACCTGTGGGCGCTTAACCCATTCGGCTCCTGAGGGGCCAGCCTGAAAGACTGCTTTGTAAAGGCTGCTGAGAGACATGATTTCAGGTGCGAAGCTGGGCGTCTGTTTGCAAAGCTTGCTTTATTGCTTGTGGGCTAGTTGCAAAAACGCTCGAATGCAGAAGGTGGGGGTGGTGAAATTGGGTAGAATCTGCGCTTATTTGGCTTTTTATTTACTTTAATTTAACTTTCAGATTTGAATGAGTGTTCTCTCATCTCTGTTTAAGAGATGTGATACTCTGTTGCTTGGGGTTTTACTTTTTATGGTGCCTTCCCCAGATGCCCTGCACTTAATGCTGTGTCTTGGGAACTGAGTTGCAACTCTGATTTTTTCCTCTGTGGGGATGCTGTACTAAATGACTCCATCGGTGCACTTTGCTAGGAGTGGGTGGATGATGTGCATTTTTCAAGACTGTCATGCCTCAGATGGGATGCTCCAGTAAAACAAGCGTGTTCTGTGGCTACCTAAATAAAGTATTTGCTGGAGGAGGAGGATTTTTCCTATAGTTGCATTAGTTGAAAGAAAAGGAGCACTTAAGAAGAAACAGTTCTTAATTTTGCAATGGCAGGTGCTTTTGTGCTGTATCACAGGGAGTGGGGTTAGCACAGGGGCTCAGGTAGGAAACTTGAAGTTTCTGGTGAGGCTTCCTCTTTTGGCAACAAGGACCAAACACACGTTCCCTGAGTACATCTGCGATGCCTAGAGCTGGAGAGCGGGAGCATTTGAAAAGGGATCCTAGAGAGAAAAGCGAGTCGTGTATTCCTCAGAAAGGTAAAGTGCGTAAAAACGTTGGGTACTGAGGTTGCTCTGACCAAAATGAGAGCAGAGGTGTCTCTTGAATCTTGCTGTTGGTGCCAGTTTTTCCAACTCTACGTGTGGCTTTGGCATTTAAGGGTGGTGCACACACTTATTAAAATTTATATTGGAAGATGACCTGGTTTGCACATGCTGGGAAATGCTTTGTGTTTGTCATCGTAAAAATACACATGGTGCTTTGGGCCTCGTGAATTGTTTTCTACTCCAGGCCTGCGTTTTTGGGAACTCAGGACCAGTGCTGTGCCTTGCAGGGCACAGAGGAAGAAGGTCTTATCGCTCATCTCTAGCACTTGTTTTTTGTTTTTCCTTGCTACAAGCCATACAGGGTAGTATTGAAACCGTCGTTGCTCAATGCAGTTCTTAAAATAGCACCACTGAGAACATAAGGTGGAGAAAGTTAGTGTAAGGCCACATCCTGTAGTCAAGAGTTTTGGGATCAGTGGGTGAAGGCTCTCTCCCACTGCAGGCATTTCAGTGCTAATGACAGCTGTGCATCATGCTTATCCATTTTATACACTTGGGTAAAATCCTCCCCAAATCCTGCTCTTCCCTTCGCATCGTTTCTCGCCTGGCACCATGCAGCTGGAGGCACTGTAGGTCCTGTATGGCACATCTCCATTTCCGAAGGTAACTACAGTCTTCTGTTGCTTCTGTTTCAGCTGCCCAGCTTGGCAGGCTTTGGGATGGACCCCGTTTCCGCAGAAAATACTGTGTTTATTTTTCCTTTGAAAGCTGGGGCTTTTCCAGAAGCTAAGCACCCAAAGTCAGTAATTGCTCTCACAAATGTAAGGTGGTTTATCTTTGAGGACTTCCCTAGAATTTACTCCCAAAATGTGTATTCAAGCTACACAGAGCATTAAAAGGTATCAACTGGATTTTCTTCATTTGAAGAGGCATCTAGAAGGTCTGCTAAGGATTTCTGGCAGTTAATATTTGAGCCTGAGATAAACGTTTCATGCCTACGTGAAACAGCTGCCCCAGAACCTGTTGGAGGACTTAATTTGAGTATAAACATACGTGTGCTTTTGCGTACATGCTGCACTTTAATTCAAGTCAACTGTTAGGTCTTAACTTTATTAGGATGTAGCTTCTTGAGCTGAAGATGGGGCCTGTGTTTTTTATTTTATTATAGCAACATGGTAGCTACTTTTTAAATGCGGTTTGGATTTTAGGAATCGGTATATTAATTACTGTTAGCCAATAGTAATATTTTAAAGTAAAAATTGACAAGTGAAGGCAGGGTTTTATCTTATTACAAGTGAATCGTTTGACAGTATGTGTGTATTGTAAAATGTGAAATTAATCGCCCTGTGCTGATGACCCTTGTACATTTACAAAAGGCTGGTCTTTATGTTGCACAAATAGATTCCGGACACAGGAAAGAGGCTTATGACAAGAGGATGAGATCAGTTTGTATAATTAGAGCTAGCTAATAATCCTTTTACTCTCTGTTGTTTCAGCTTCTGCAGTATCTTCGTGTATTTGAAATTGGGCATGTGGACTGCAAAGTGATAACCGCAAAGATTTGAGGTTTTTGTGGGGTTATTATATCTAGTGATGGTAGTGAAGAAACCAGATGTGCATTTGGGAGAGGTTGCTGCCTTCCTCTGCTGGGCATGGGGGATTTCGCTGCTTTGGTCTGTTTCCAGGGTTGGGGTAGGAATTAAGTAATCCGTTCATTGACTTTTGACAATTTTGAGGTATCAGTGGTGCAGAAGAAGAAATGTACTCCTGAAACTACAAGTATTTGTCCAGGTATTCGTCCCTGGAGCAAGAAAGGGTTGACAGAGCTAGGTAAGGGAGAGGGTATAGCATTGAAAAAGTTTGAGCTGATTGATATATATATATATATATANAATACACCCACACATTAAAAAAATATGTATAATTAAGCCTGTACAGTCTCCTTAGCTTTGCATGGAGCTTCATTATTTGGAGAAGGAAAACTGGAAAAACTGGGGAGCGGGAAGTCGCATGGCTGGGCGGCCGGCTGGACGGTGCGTGACCCGAAAGCGCGGCCCCCGTGGTCCAGACCGGGCTTCAGCCCATTAATGGCGCGGGTCCGTTCCTGCCACCAGGAAGCCGAGCTACATTAAGCAAAGCGAGTTAATCTGTATCCAGAGCATTTTATTAAATCATCAGTCAATTAAATCGGTGACGCTCTGTTAGCTTTCGTTCCAGCGAGGCTCTGCATGCAGCTATTAAGCTGTTGCTGTAGCAACTCTTGGGCTTCTGTTTGTTGGGCTGCTGCATGTGAAGGCCACGGTGCTGAGCTTTCCAACAACATTCACAATTTAAAAAATTAAAAAAATAAATAAATCTGATTTTTCAGTTCTTTTTCAATCTTTTGCTGGGGGAGGAGGGCGTCTTGAAGTTTCATGTCTTTTTTGTGCTGTTAAAGCCAACTGCGTTCACCTGGTTTTCCAGAGGGTGACTTGCAGGGCTGCCTCTGGTCCTTTGAAGGCGAGGGACGGCAGGGCCAGGCCAACACGAAATGCGTTTAAACCTCCTTTCCATCGCTCGCAGCCAAAAGAAACTCCTCCGTATTTGTAATTGAGTGGCAGCATATGGTTTTGTTTGCAGACAGGATGCAGCTGGGAAGCAACATCACCTGTGGAAATGCTGCATGAGGGATTTATTTTTTTATAAGGAATCAGTTTAGTGACAAAACATAATCTTCAGCATGTTACGTGATTGTACGCAAATATCTGGGATTTTTTTTTAAGCTCAATACTTTCCTGCTCAGCTGTGATAGTATATGCAGTGCTGCAACCCGCTGATAACTTCATTGCTGACACACCTTTGAGGTGTGGCTTCTCATTTCCTCAGCTCTTCTCCTTTCCACAGTCAAAAGTTTTTGCTGGTGGTTTCACTTACCTGGCTGTTTGCAAAGTAGCCTTTGGATGGGTTACTTGCCTAATTCCTCCAGCCTCCTATTTCTGACCAGTTCTGTAAAATTATGCATTGGTATATCTATGGGGAATGTCTTTCTGCATTTAATAGTATAATGCCTGGAAGCATGTATGTTCAGCTTCTGTCTTAAGGTTTATTTTAGTCATTGCAATTTCAGCTGCTCTATTCATACAAACTTCTCCCTGCACACGGTTGAAGAACTGGGTTATTGGTTTGTTTCTCCTGCCTAAACCAAATGTTTGTAGGTTTTGCCCTTGATTTTTTTGTTTGTTTGTTTTGCTTTGTCTGTTTGCACATTAGAGGGCATTAATATGTCAATTAGAAATGTTATTCATTTTATGAATAATGATTTCTGGTATACATTCAGTGTGAATGAAGTGGGACAGAGTATGCTAACACCCAACACCGCAGGGTGAGTGTAAGTCATTGCAGATCTGAACTTTGTAGGACAAACACTAGACAAGACAATGCAAGTAAAATTAACGTTGTTTCTTTCCATTTTCAGACTTTTTGCTAGAGATAAAAAGAAAGAAATAATCAACCCCCCAGACCAAAACAAGAAAGCCTTTGTTTCAAATTGCAACTATCTTATAACAAAAAAGTGAGGAGACTGCTGGCTAATACAACTCGGTAACGTCATATACCACTCCTAAGAAAAGGAGATTTCACTAGTTTAGTGATTTCCTTGATACTAGGGAAGAACAATGAACCTGTAAGAGATGCTGGTGTTTTCGTTCTCTTTGCATGAAATTCAGGGCTCCAGCAGGAATTTGTCTGCGTGTGGCCAGCTTGTCTTTTCGCCAGTCCCGCACTTGCTGTTTCCTCCTGCCTCGGTTTATCTTGTGTAGTTTAGAACAGGAGCACTTTGGGGCCCGAAACCCAATCCTCCTGATACTTCTAAGCACTTCATAAATTAACATTTTGTAAAAACATAGTGTGTGGGAGTGCCCGTGAGGACATGGTGCCTTGTTGAAGGAGAAGTTATTTTTTTGGAAGCTTGCTTTTATTTTTGTATTGCGGCCACGTAAGACGAAACCATGGCACCGGGGTGCGGTGCTCCTCGATCCGCACAGACCCCGTTCACTTCAGCGGCCGGGCTGCCCGTGGTGCCAGCAAGCGAGATCCAGAGGGGTTCGGATGAATGTTCAGTGTAATCCCTGGATTTCTTTAAACTCTTTTATGGCTTATGAGTTGTTTGTCTAAAGAGGGAGGATCTGAGGAGTGCTTGTAAGGCATTTTAATGGAGGTTACCCACCACGTGTATGTCTGTTGATGGTAGTGTTGCAGTGCAAAATAAAGTCTGCTGACGGCTGGCTTTCTTACAGATAATCTGCATACCTGGGGCTTCTCTAATTTCTATGGGATATATATAGCTTGGGCTACCTGGGAAAGTGTTACTCAAGAGCCTTGAAGTCGCAAAGTTTAGTCCTTACGAGGACTGGAGTCCTTGCACTCCAGAGTTACAGAACTGTTTTGTATGATGCAAATTCTGTTACATTTTGAAAAAAAATCCTCCTTTGACTTTCAGCCTGGCCAACGCTGTGATGCAGTGCCCGTTACAACTGGAAAGTCGTCCTGCTTTCTCTGCATTTCTGCTTATCTATTCAAATGCCTTCCATGAGATCTGTAACTTCATCAGATTCTTCCTGTGTTTTTTGGCTGTCCTCTCCTACCCACAACCACAAGCTCTTCATGGCTGAGACTGTTTTTGTACGGCTGGGAGTGTGTGGTTAAAGCTTTGCGAATACAGGTCATTGTTTCTAAGATCAACTGCTAAAAAAAATGTGTTGAGATTAAGGTGAGATTCGGCAAAACTTAAACTTGAAGTGGATCTAAAACTGAAGCTTGCCTTAAGAAAAAAAAAGCTTAAAACTGAACTTGCAAAGCTTGAAAAACTCAGACTTAAAACTGAAGTGAATTTAGTCACTTGCATGGTGCATAAGGGAGAAGGGGGCTTCCGCAGGGATACCGAATGGTTCCAGTGCTTCTCGTCATCCCCCTGTGTTGCGGCTCTGGAGGTGAGAGTGGTTGTTCCTGTTCCTGCCCATCCTGTCGCTTTCCTTTTCTGATGGGAAGAAAATAATGAGCAAGCCTGAATGAGGCCTGATGGGAAAATCCCAAAGCCATTTCGGCAGCTCCTAGCTGCACCACGTACGCAGACCTTCAGCGATTCTTGTGCACGGCTGGGTCGGTTCGCAGGGCCGTGGGCCTGGCTGTCAGGTTTGTCCTTAGGATATACCTGGTTTGGGATGCCTGTAAGAAATAAGCCAACTAATTAAGGTGAAATTAAATAGTAGTTGGGAATAGTAGATGGAGAGGATTTCTTACTGAGGCACTTGGTGTTTGTATCCCTTCCTGCTGCCTGTGCTTGTTTGTAAACTCTTCAGGGTAGTACCTTGGTTTGCCTTCATGATCTTTACATCATGTAACCAATGGGGCCCTAATCCTGATTGAGGTTTTGGGAACCGCAGTAATGCAAATAAATGCTCTTTTTTTTTTTCCACTGTCAGATTACCTTATCCAAAGAAATCAAGCACAGTAGTTTGTCCTCTTCCATGAAATTTTGTGCAAAATAACACTGAATTTGTCTAGAAGAGACTTCACTAACACTCTCTGTATTAGTTCTTTAATGCTTAACAGAGCAGAAAGGTATCCTTCCCGTTTTGAGAAGGCTTCAGTACCTTTCAATTTTACTGACCTATGCAGTTCTTTATAATGCCTAAAACCACTATTGGTTTCATGAGCTTGAACCTCGACTTTTATTTCATGTCCTACTTTCAAATTTGCAAACACAAGGGATTTCTCTGTGTTTTTCTGAGGGGAAAAACCTAATAGAATTCCAGAAGCGTTGCAAGATAAATGTCTGGATGGCTGTAAAGCATGTCATAAACCTCATGGACGTCGAAATCCAAAAGATTCAGCTATTTGTGAGAAGGCATGTGAATGTACAGGCAACTGCTACTGGAAAAAAAGAACTCTACATCTGGGGACATCTGAGGGTGCCCATAGGTAATTAATCATACACGCAGGAAAAAAGTGTGAGTTTGTGTCAGGAGAGGAGTGGTTTTATGCTTGAAAGAGGCGTTTGCAGTCAATGCTGAATCTCTGTGAAGGCAGTGCATCGGCACTGAATACAGGATCTCAGCCCAAATCAATTTTGGGGTCTTTAGCTCTGATGGAAGTGTACTTCTTGAGGATTGCAGCTGATCCTGCTGCTGACCTTCGACAGCACGTGCTTGGCCTTGTGTGGGTTAGCATGCTTGAGATGTCCTGAGCTAGGCCAGCCTGTTTTGTGTGTCTTCCATGACCTTGTTTTAATAAAGGTTCAGTTCCCTTACAGGGAGATGGGGAAACAAGTACCAGATTCTTGGCCAGTATTTTCATTTAGAAAAGGACAATGTAGGGCTACTGCTCTTTTGCTGGGTGTTCCTCTGCAAGCTGATCCCTGGGAGATGGCGATGCTCTCACCGCAGCAGATAGGAAAGCAGGCAGATGCTCTCCTGGTGCAATGAGATGTATTTGAGTGGCTGCTAGGTATGTTTTGGGCACTGTGACTGCATGGTCCGCTGGAGACTTGGCAGGATCAGACCAGTCCTGATGTTCTTATTTCCACCCAAGGTGCCAGCCTGCTCACAGAACGGAGTGATGCTGGCTGCGATGAGGGCACCCAAGCATGGCTTGTGCTGGGTGGGAGCCACGCAAAGGATGCAAGGAGGTTCCCCCTGCCGTGGGGAGCGCGATGCCGAAACGCCCATTGCTCACTTGGAATGGTTTGGCTCTTCCTGCAGTCACAGCTTTGGGGTTTTTCTCGAGAGGCAGCATTTAGAGTAATTGCATTGTCTGCCTGCTCCAGCACCGTGACAAATCGTGTTTGGGGAGGGTGCTGAGCCCTTCCAAGTTGGCCGTGACTGGCATTGTCATTTTCTTTCTGCCTTGGTAAATAGCCTTTTAGGTTGAGTACATGCAACAATTGTTTCTGTTAGAATACGTCAGCATGTTCCCACTGCAGGCTGCGTGTGCCCTGCCTGTGGAAAATGAGCTGCTCTTCCCATGAGGATTTTTTTAGAATCCATGTGTGGAGCTTTCATGTATACTTTGCTTTTTCTGGCTTGTTTTGATGATGGAGAAGGCAGAATGGGTGCAGTTTTTCTCTTTCTTTACAACACAAACCCTACCAGGCTGAAGACCTTAAATCAATGCTGGAAGTGGGGTTTGTATTTGCCTTTTCTTGTTAGCTTGGCTTTCAAAACAGTTCATGTACAGTCCAAATCCACACCTCGCAGTAGGGCCAGGCATTCTCTCTGCAGACTGCATTATCTGATAGAGCAAGTGTTGTGCTTAACCTGGCCAAAAAGATAGAAGTTGCTTTCTGGGGCACAGAGCAGGCATCAACTCGAAGGATGTGCTCCTCTAATTAATGCAGAAGAAAACACATTTTTTAACTTTTTAGCATTCAATACCAAAGAGCCTTGCTTTTTTTTTCCTCTTTTTTTTTTCTTTCTTTCTATTTTATACTTAAAGTAGTCCAACTTATTCATCAATTAAATTAGGGTCCTTATGAATCTTGGTTTGATAATTATCAGAGTGGTCTTTCTTTTGTTTTTATTTTCCTTACCATATTAAGTTTTTTCAGAAGCTGCCTGCCTGCTCACTGCTTGGAGAAGTTCACTTGTCCAAAAACCTCAATTTAGTCCTTTGTTGACACAAAGTAGTCTTTCAGACTTATCTGTCACTCAGTTTTTCTCATATGATTTTGCCAAAGCACTTCCTAACAAGATAAAATATCTTCCAAACTTGCTTGTCTCCTTGCAAACTAAGTTTGCATCCTTTGAAAAATTGGACTGACATATATATTATGAAATATTAAATCATTTTATTTAAGTTACTGATGCGAAGGCCAACTAGTAAGATAAGAGGGGAAAAATCTTCCAGTGTATTTCCAGGATTTTTATTTTCTTGTTTGATGAGACCAAGCATTTGGCAGTTATGCTGTCACCTTGTTTCACTGCTGCTGCTATGCACTTCTCTTACCAGAAAAACCCAACCCAAACCAACCAAACAAAAAACAATAAGAAAAAAAACAAAAAACTTTTGGAGTTTTGGACGCCAGCTCCTCCTTTCCTGATCTGCATGTGCCCTTCTCCCTTTTCCCGTTTCTGTCTCTACTCGGCTGCTGCCAGGCACCTGCCAGCAGGTGATGGAGCAGCACCAAATGCATTTCTGTCGGGTGGCAGAGATCGGAGGATGCAATCTCACTTTATTACTTGAAGCACAGAAAGCCTAGTTCACTGCTGATGGAATACCCTTCTGCTGCTTGTGTTTTGTGTGCATCTTTAATACCTTCAATGCAGTTTGTTTGAGGTAGGCTTCTTTTACTGGCTTCCATCAGTGATCTTAAAAGAAAGATTCTTATTAATGTTCATGTTGTCTGCTCCGTAAAAGTGATCTGATGAAAAACTTCATCAAAGGAGGCTTGGCAGAGTTTGCACATTGGGACTTTCAGCTAAAATGGCTTGAATGTATCAGGCATGACGTGCTATGTAACAGCTTCTCACTTCGGATAAACCTGACAGAGCAGACCTTGTGATGGAGAATGTGAACTATGGTTCCTCCTGTGTGCAAAGGCGTGAAGAGCGTTAGAGGTGGGTACTAGAATGGCACCTTGTACAAAAGCTGTGAAAGCAGGGAGGGGGCTCACAGCTGATCAATCCTATGGCGCTGCAACACAAACACCGAGCCAGAAGCATTGGTTCTGGTGTAACACAGGTCCCTCCTTGGCTTTGCTGAAAAGGGGCAGGCTGAAGCACACGTGAAGCGGTCTATAAGAAAGAATAAAAGTCTAGCTTAGCTACCTGATTCCTTCTGTCAACACCTCTCCTGCTTCTCAAACCTGCATCAGGGAGGGGAAAGTTGATCAGAACACCAAATCCTGCTGCTTTTAGCAGGTGTGTTGGGGTTAGGCGCATGCCCCAGGCTTGCACTTACAGCCCTTCTGCCTCTTTGGTGAGGCTTTGGGTTGGACTTCTTTGAAAAGCATTGGCTTGATGACTGGGTAGAGCAAACACAGCGGAGCAGGACGGATGAGGTGGTGGTGGGACTCCTGTGCAGGGTGTGAGAAGTTGGTGCATTTCCCATGGATTTGTCTCCGCAAAGCAATCAGCTGTAGTTGAAAACGAGGTGTGACCTTGCTGAGAGTGTGTTTGTTAACCTGAGGTTTTGAGCGAGTGTAGATGTAACTCACTTGCAAATCACAGAAGTTTTTCTGTGTCATGACAAGAGTGACAATAACATATCTGTAAACCTTGATGTGGAAGAGGTAAAGCTGTTAGTTAACGAAGGGAGGAGGAATATATTTGAGTACATTAGAGTAACTTCCTTTCCTGAGAGCAAACTTCTGAGAAACTAAAATAGCTGATGAAAATTTAGTAAAACTAATTATTTGGGAATGGAGAGGAACTTGAGGAGTAGAATATGCGTCTTGCCTGTGGTGTCTTAGGAAAACAGAACACAACAGGTCTGTATTTGCCCGAATTTTTCATGTGACATCCTTTAACTTGCATCTTATCTGTATAGAAGGCCAGTTGTAATATTGCTAGTGTAGAGTTATGGCTGAATTTCAGGGATAAAGAGTAATCCTAAAGGTTGTTATAAATGCAAAAATTTAGATTCGTTGACTTTGAAGGTATATCACACTGTATCTTTTATCAGCAAAAAGAAAAGTTGTTCGTGTACTTGTCAAGACTTGAAAAGAAATGGTGAGAAAACGATGCTTTATATTAACTCCCTTTAAACATTCTCAGATGAGACAGAACTGTTTTGCTTCTATGCAGCAGTATATTTTTTTTAAATCATATCCAAGTGCTAACAGATTGCTGAGCTAGACTGCAGGACTTAATTTTGCTTCATGAGGGGAATTGGCCTGTTGCAATGAGACTTTTTAAAAATCCAAAATGCGAGGTGGACTTAAAAGGAAGTTTTTCCAACTATGGTTTAATCTCTGTAAGACACAATAAAAGCTCTTGGCAGATAATACTTTGGTTTCCCTGTTCGAGATGCCTGGGTTCAGAGTAGGAGAGGGAGGTTCAGGTAGATCACGAGGCAGATTGGCAGGGCTTGTGTGATTTTTATTTATTTATTTATATTATTTTTTTCTGGAATCATTTTGAGGCATTCTTGTGGCTGGAATGGACTTTTGAGGCTGAAAATAGGTATGAATCCCATAGGTTTAGAAACTGTTGCAAAATGTTCATCTGTCTGCTGGCTGCGATGTAGGACCTTCTGCAGAGGTACCGTGTTCCGATGAGCGGGCTTGGCAGGTAGCTCCAATGTTTCAGAATAACCAGCACAAAAATGTTTCTTTGCAAACTAAGGAGAGCCTGTGAGGGAACAAGAATAGCTGGAATCAGCTAAGAAAACTTCGGCTGTGGTTTCATTTCTGTCCCACTAAAGGCAAACTGTGGGATTTGGAAGGGAACAAAGTATGAACAAGATCCTGCGTTTTCCTGTGGAAAAGCAGAGTGGTATTTTGTCCCCTTTTGAAAGGGGGTTGAAGTACTTGCAGAGCATTACAAATACTGCAGACATGAGCAGCAACAAAAATTCCATTTTTAATTGTTTTGCATTCCTTCATCTTAAGATCCTGGACTGCTTAATACACGCATTAAATGAAAACCTATAGCTTTCATTTAGGGCAAGCGTTTTCTGCTGCCCTGGAGAAACTAATGCAAGTGAAATGCTGGTTCAGCTGATTCGGAGCTCAATACGGGCAACTTTCACCAGGTTACATTGAAATTCCCCGGGCAGACCTGGAAGAGGAAAGTTTCTAGACTAAAATCGCCTTGGTAGGATGAGTGACAGTAGTTTTTGACTGAAAAATGCAGATGCAGAATCGCAAGCATTGTCTATTCTGGAAGTTTTCCCTCAGTTTTGCAAGGAGTGTTTTTGGTTTGATTTTTACATAGTTTGAGATGTTTCTCAAACACACAGTCCGGTAGGAGGGAAAGGAAAAAAAAAAGGCACCGAATGAATCTGGGGAAGGTTGGACTTCTCCAGCAGCTGAGAAAACTAGAAAATCCTTACAGACATTTTTGGGTGGGAAATGGGGGAATGTATGGACAGATGTGCAATTAAAGACTGATAATTGTCATAAAAAGCGAGCGTACCGAGGAGGAGGGATGAAGGCTCTGAAGAGGAAGCCGGTTGCACTTGGAATATCTCCAGTGCCTCATTGCCAGTGGTTCAGATGAGGAGTGCTTTGCTCTGCAAATCGTTTCAGAATCGTCTTTGCTTAATGTCAGCATAAATGAAAAAATAGTATAACAGATCGTGATGATCTGAAAGAGAGAAAATAGAACATTGTTGTGTAAAAGTGACTATTAGAAACAGTAATGTAAGGGTGCTAATACTGCTTTGGAAGTTTAACATTCTGCAGCTTATGGAGAAGTACTTAAAATT
Source organism: Anseranas semipalmata (assembly GCA_013399115.1). Taxonomy (NCBI): domain Eukaryota; kingdom Metazoa; phylum Chordata; class Aves; order Anseriformes; family Anseranatidae; genus Anseranas; species Anseranas semipalmata. The sequence continues at coordinate 574,536 of VXAA01006441.1, forward strand.
TTATGAAAAAAAGTCTTAAATTTGTCTTTTCTTTTTTGTTTCAGTGTTCTGAGGTCATGAAACTTAATCCACAGCAAGCTCCGTTATATGTGAGTAAAAAGTTTCAATGTTTTTTTTCCTCTCCTCCTATCCCCATAAAATGCTTCCCACCACCCTTGCTGGAGCTTCTGCTCATGTACTCTTTGCTCCCCAAAGGCACTGCTTGTATTCATTCAGTTGTACTGCAAATGCACGGTGATAACCCTCAGGTAAGTTACAGATCCCCTCTGTCTTTCAAGGAGACAGTTTTAAGGAAGTTTTCTGACACGTTGTAGTGCTGTCACGTAGCCTGCATGGTGCAGGAATGCCCCTGCTTTTTTTGTTGTTGTTGTTTTCCTCCCTAAAGATGGCTCGAGTGAATGACTTGATCCATTGAGAGACCATAAGAAGAAATTGCCTGAGTGGAAAATAGGACGTCCCACTGTGCAGCACTCGCCCACTGTGCTAATATTTTTCTGCTCAGAGTTTTAAACGTGGCAGGGAGCAACTGGAAGCAGCGAAGAGCTGGGCTGTGCTGCGACTCCTGCAGTAGGGCATGGCTTGCGTCAGCCTCCTGCAAGCTCGTAACCTCGATGGCTAAGTTAATAAGGAACAAGCTTCCTCTCGCTCTTGAATAGCAGCTTTGTTGCAGAATATGGGGACTGTCAAATTAGACCTGAATTTGTGGGGGGTGTATGCATGTGTGTGAAATTTGTGCCAAAGCTGCCAGCCAGGGCTGTAACCGTTTACTTTCTGCATTGCCTTGCCATGCGCAGAGCAGGATTAGCAAGTGAAGCTGCGCTGGGTTTGTGGTCCTGCCCACAGACCTTGCTGATACGGGTACAGCTGAGTGTGAGGATGGAAAATTTGGAAGAAAAATGCCTTGCAGATAGAGCCGTAAGGGGTAGGAATGGGAAACTATTAGGTCAGGTGGTTGAGCTATGTCTTAGAAAGTGTCATTTGTTGTAAATAGTGGATTATACTGACCTTTAATTTCATGGAAGCTTTCAAATTTTGCCTGATTACCAGTTGGAAGTTTGCACTACGTTGTATTAGAATTTATTCACTACTTACTGTACTAAGTCTTGTGCTTGAAGCAAGATTAACATTATGTAGATTGATCTAACTTTGGCAAAATGGCCTTCCTGGAGTAGACCACCATATTCTGTATTATTGTGTAACTCAATTCAGCCTGAAATTTGTTAAATCACAAACATATTGAAGGCACAATGACTTTGAAGAAACTTAATTTAAACTTAGGGCCTATTAAAAAAGGATGAAACTTATGTGCAAATATCTGCTGTAGATGCTACAGTAGAAATGTATAAATGGCAGAAAGCAGGATAAAATTATCTTTGTCTTTTGAACAGCGTATGACTTAACTAATCTGGAGGCTTTGTTTTCCCAGTCTTATCTTTTGACTTTGTTTATTTTCCCACCGTTTTGTGTGGTTTTGCATTCAGTGCGCAATACTTCAGTGGCAGATTTAAAAGTCCTCTTCCCCACGTGACAATGAGGAGGACTTGGCTAAGGTCAAAGTAGAAAATAATGATTGTATGACGCTCAGTGTTCTGTTTCTTTGCAGTGGGAATAAGTTCGTGATAACTTTATTACTACATCGACTCCCTTTTCTCTTCCCCCCTTCCTCCAGTGGCCAGGCGTATATGCAGATCAGATCCCTTTCAAAACAAGTTTTAGTGGCTTAAGGAAGAGGAAAGAAACACAAAAAGGGAAACTCAATGACCTTGGAAAACAAATGTTTAGTCTTCCGGTTTGCTTTCAGTGTAGATGTTATGTATGTTTTAAGATCAGTTTCCGTTTTCCTGGTGGTGCTGATTGGCAGCTTGGCTCGTCTGAGAGAGTTGTTAGATGTGAGCCGAACATAAAGGAAAAAAACATATCTTCCTGGTATTTTCCTATTTCAGAAGGCAGACACAACAATCTTGTGGCCTGGCCATTGGTAGGTGAATACCAGACCTCACCAGGTTCCTTGTTCAAAGCGATGATAACTCTGCTTTCCTTGTACAGGCTCCTCCTTCAGCTTGCTTTCAAAAAGCTGGGAATAGCATCCCATGAATTCCTCCCTAATGAATTTCATTTCTTGAAATAAATGACTGGAAATAGCAGGCAATACAAAAACATGAGGGGATCTCCCTGCATTTATCCGCTTTCAGGAAAATTGCTTCCCCCAGATTTTACCCTTTTGTGCTTGGGGCCTTTGCAGTACATCCTTTATCCTCTTCCTCTTTTAAACCAGTAGCTTAGATTCCAGATCACTTGATTTTATTTATTTCTTTTTTAAATCTTGCATGAGTTTCATCCTGAAAGCTCTCTGTGAAGTTCAGACTTTGATCAGTGAGCAGAAATAATACAAGAATCTGTCTTACAAAAATGTTCCTTCATTTGGCAGTAACAGCATTACTGAGCTACTTTTGGGAGGAGAAGGTAAAAAAATGATGTCTCCAGGTCAGTTCCTAGAAGCTATCAGCTACAGCACATTTTATCCTATCTGATGATCATCAGATTGCCCAGATTCATGCCTTACAGTTATGAAAGATTTTCTGAGAACCCAAGATGTCCAATATACTTGGGACCAAAATTTAGTGCGTGATGGAAAAGACGGTACTTCCACATACGCACTAATCAGGGACTGGGCTTGGTGCTGCTGCTGGCGTGCCAGCAGCACAGTCACAAGGCAGAGGAGCTCGTGCCAGGAGAGATAGGGCAGCGAGGCGTTCCTCAATATAGCACGGTGCGAGCTCACCGGGGTGCGAGACACTTCGCGCCAGGGTCAAGCAGCTATCCGAGCTGTATGGCTGTCAACACACAGTTGCCTTTATAAATGACGATGGCAGTGGCCTAATGTCTGGTTTCTGTTGCTAGTGTTCTCCTCGATTTTTTTCTTTTTTTTTCTTTTTTTTTTTTTTTTCCCTCAGTGTGTAATTGTATGGATCGTGCTTTACATAGTCTTTGGTGCAACTGTGGGTATTCTGTGGAAAAGGGGCTCTACGAAAATCTTTCACATACATTGATTTCTTCGAGTGCATTTTACTGCAGGATGTGCAAAAAAGTCCATGTGGCTGGACAGTCTTTGGGCTGCCTTCCTGGGGCAGTATTTGGGAACATCTCTATTGATGCTCAGGTTCCAGGTTACAGCTGAAAGTGGCTTTACCTACATCCCTCTTGTGCCATCCTGTTGATATGGGAGCTTTGTTGAGCACAACGTGACGGGTGAGGGACAGTGTTTCAGATCTTGCCTCTGATCTGTCTGGGCTTTTGTGCACTCGGGAAGCCCAGAGTCTCAAAGCTGAAGGACTGAGTTGTTCCATGCGCTGGCAGGGCTCGGGGTGGAACGGAAAATTTGCAGAAGTCTTGTGTTAATGGGAGGCAGGAAGTTGGGAGCTTCAGTTTTGTTTGTTTTTGTTAAATACTTGCAATGACCCCTCTGATCTTCACCCTTTTATAGAAGTTGTATGTCTCTACCAACAAAAGTCAAAATTTCAGCCTGAGTATTGTATAGTACTTCCTAGCTGTTGTCAGTGTGTTATTGGAATATCCAGGTCATCAAGGAGTATGTAGATAGGAAAAAAGGGATCAACATTGCTCTGAGTAATGGAGCCTTATTTTTAAGTGGCCTCTTTACTATTGTGATTCATTAATGAAGATCTCTGTTCATAGATTAAATAACTCAAATCAATCATTTAGCTTAAATACTACTGTTGCTAAAATCCAGGCGAGAGAAAGAAAATGGGAAGGAGCTTTGTAAAGTGTTGATCTTTTTATAAATGTTATTGTTCATGGAGAGTCCAGCAGAGTATTCAGCAGGAGATTTAATTACAGAAGGATCAAGGATCACAAGCTGTGTCCTTATTTCTAGCCAAACTTTAATAAATATAGAGTGCACATGAGTAAATGACCAAGGTCAATTCAGTTGCATGCAATGTCCTGATAATCTTACTTCAGAAGTGACCTGTGTGGCTTCTGATTTCAGCCTCGCTGGCTGCTAGCTGTAGGGTTATTGTAATGTTATTGATCATTCTTTTCACCCATTCACATCTTTTGCCACTCTGAAATCAATGCTGTTTTTTAGAAGTATAACCTGAGAGCAGTATTGGGTATGAAGGTGCTGGAACAGTACTGAGGTGACGTGCAGGGATGAGTTGTGAAGCATTAAGTGGCATCTTCTCTTGATTACTACCAAGACTACAACCTTAGATCTGTCTTTAAGACAGGGGTGTTTTTTTTTCACTGTGATAATGATCAGTGGGTGTGAAATGGAAAAGATTAGCAGCTGGAGAAGGATGATGCATCACTGCAATTTTTTTTTCCTTTTCCTTTTTGATTAAAAGGAACAAACGTTCTTTCTAAATCACAGCACTCCTCCCCTGCACAGTTTGTCTAAGGTGTGTCTACATTATTTGGAGTGACAAAGCCAAATGTGTCATACCTAGTGATTGTATGGGAGGGCGAACGCTTAATTGATAAAAGTGCTCCCATTGACTTTGGTCTTTAATCAGGTCTGTGGACTGAGTCTCTTGTATAAACTGCCGCTTGTGAGCTGTGTAACCCGCAGAGTTTCTCAGGGAGAGTTTTGATAGAGATGAGAGCTCTCACTTCCACGCCAAAATGCCGTGCAGCTTAATGAAGTATGAACTTCAAAAGCTTCGGCAAGAATGCGCTGACCCTCTCTTAACATAACCTGGGTTTTGGGTACAGTAAGACCTCTCCTCGGTTAATGAATGAACTACTGTTGGTTTCCCAGAGTGTCCTGCTTTAATCTAGAATGGGGAGAAAAGGATAATGCTTATAATAGGAATGTATTTCTTTCACTTACATATCTCACACAGAATGATGCACTACTGAAGTGCACTTCATATGTGTATTCTTGAGGAAAAATAATTGTGGTAACCTCTGATGTTTGTGTTTTAAGAAAAGCCCTCTTTTGAATAAATATTAAAGGATTAAAGAAAAGAAAGCACGGCACAGCTTGATGCTTGTGACAGTGGTGTCTGTCAGGTAGTTAGCATGTCTGAGACAGCCCCAAGTATGACTTGTGCAGTATTACGTGCTGGTTAATTAATGATCTTCAGAAATCTCTACCAACGGCACAAAAGGAAAAAACGAAATACCTTTATCATCCTAATACAGTAAAATGTTGCCGTGAGGTTGGCAGCTATGTTCTAGTTACTTTTCTACTAATGATGAATTTGTTTACTTAGTGGCATCTATGGTGACAAAAGCCACTGGGCCGCCTGAATATCTGAGATCAGTCCAGCAGAAAAAAAGTAGAATATACCTAGCCTGCTTTTGATGTGGGAATTTCTCATGAAAATCACTATACAGAAGCCCTGTCTTACTTTCTCTTGAGGTCCTTAGGCAAGAGGAGAATCAGCCTTGATGTTCAGCTCAGTTCTGCAGTGAGAGGATCTGATAAGCCTCTTGTCTTTTATTTGTCGGTACTTGATTTCTTCTTAATGACAAAGTAGTTTGCTGCCCCACCTTCAAAGTGTCTTTGAATTTGAGTGGAAGGCCTCTGAGCACCCTTTACAAATAAAATATTTGCTTGTGTTCGTTGTGGAAGAACCTGCTTCTTTGTTGGTTTTAAGAAAGTTGGTTGGGGCGCCAGATCAAACTTAACTTTTGAGAGGAGCTAGTCGCGACTTTCCTGGTTCTGTTCTCATTCTGCAGGCAAAATCGTATCCTCCCTAAACTGTGCTTGTCCTCATTTTTTGAGTTTTTGTTACTTAAGTCCTTGATCCAAATTCTTTTCATTTTCCACTTCCCAAATTCTGGTCTACATCATGCAACAGAAGTCCCCACCGTCTGCTGAAATGGGCGTCCAGCAGCTGCCGTCTGAGCTCTGCACCGTGCTGTGGCAAGCTGCTGCTTTTCAGCTCTTGGGTAGCTGAAAGAAGACTGTGTGGCTCAGATGGGTTCTCACCTGGCTGTTTGCTTGGCTTGCTCCTCTTAGATGAGGCATTCTCTTGCTCATGGGATCCATTCAGTGTTAGTGTGGGACTTCTTGTAAGGTGGTCAGCTATATGCATTTACTGAAGACAGTTTTGGATGGAGAAGTCAGAAGAGCTCGCCTGACCATCAGCGTTGCCTTCCGTGAGGTGAGCCATGGATTAAATTGTAGCTCAGAGGCCTCTTCTCCCTTCTTCCCTATTAGCCATAATAAAAATGCTGGTGACTTGGTTTCCAAGCCCTCCTCCCATAATTGTCCATTTGATCTTCGCTTCTGTGATCCTGTTTAGTGTGTATGAATGTGCTGGTGAGCAATAAGTGGACTAGCTTGAAGTCTAGAGTGCTTGCTGTCTGAAGTTCTGCCCTTAAGTCACCATTACTTTGCAGCATTACGTGTGATCTTCAAATAATATGACTTCCAGAAGAAAGATGCCAGAGCTGGCACAGGGAAAGGGTGGGAAAGGGAAGGAGATGATAATCCCCTCTTTGGCAGTGCTATTAGATTGGCTCAACCTGTTTTCTGAAACTGCACCCCGGTGCAAACATGCAAAAGGAATCCTTGTATTGTCACACTAAGAGTTTTAATAAAAAACCCTGCGTGAATTATACCTCTTAGGCTCTGAGTTTAGGGTTATGTCTTGCACTAGCTGATGAGCTGATTAATATCTGGAAAGATGCTAAGAGATTACATCTCAACCCCGGTGCTGGCTGATAGTGGTGCCTCCCCTCCCGATCAGTGGACATCAGGACTTGGTGTTTAAGAGGGTGAAAATGCTCTTTAACTCCTCTTCCTCTGTGGAACATGTTTATATAGTTTATAAATATTCTTACATTACCTTTAGGACAACCAACCAGATTTCCTATCTTATCTGTCAAGATGCAGGAACCTGCTTTATTTTCTGTAACAAAATGCTGATGCTCATTTTGGGAACTGTTAGGCTAGAGCCAGTTCTGTTGGCAAAGCTAACGTGAGGGTGTTTTTGAAGACGTTGAACTGATGAAAGCAGGATGCTTTCGATTAAGCTCTCAAATCTCCTGCGAAAAGCCCGAGTGCTCCCGTCTCCTTTCCTCTACCTGCAGTGCCCTGGTTCAGAAGGTTGTGCTGCATGCAGTGCGCCTGCAAACACTCGTCTCCTGCAATCCCATATTGTGCATAAGTGGAAAATAAAATAAGCGATGATTAGTTGCTCTCTGCTAAGATCAGTGCTATGTACTGCCATCAAGTGGCAGCTATGCTGTAGGACAAGTTTTCAGTGCTGCTTTCTGCAGGGCTGCCTGCATTTGTATCTGTTTCAAAGCGTTTCTTCTCGGTGTTGCAAAAGTTTCATGTGCATAGCAGTTGTGGTTGGGGGAGTTCTTTTTCAGGAAGAAAATGTTTGTAGTGGTTTCTGTTCTTTAATGGCAAAAAAAAAAAAAAGGAATGCCACTTGAAAAAGTCTCAGTCATTACGGTAGCTGCAAGTACTGTCACTGCGAAACATTTAAAGACTGGGGCAGATATTTTGCAGCTGGCAGGAAAATCGGCACTCTGAAACTCGCTCTGAGCTGTGTCTCTTTGAGGGGCTTGCTGTACTGTAGAGGATGCTGAAGGACAAGGAAAATACTGTCATCTTATGCCTTCAAATGTTAGTGTTCAAATCTGATTTTTTTCCCCCCTTTAAGACACATTGGGGCTATTTGTGAAAATACTGCAGTGATAGGAGATTGTTTCAAATAATGTGTCATCATATGTACTTTATCTTCCAGGATCATATGTACTTTATGTTCCAGGAATTGTGACTCTCTTCAACTCTCTGATGCCAAGAGAATAGCTGCATTTCTGTTTCTTAGTCACCGAATGCATTCAGACAGTCTGCTATTTCTCCCAAGTGCTACGATTTTTGTTGTTATTGCTACGTGAGTAATTAGCAGGATCAATCACTCAAGCTGCTGGTAACAAATTGTGTGGTTCAGTTTGCTTACAATGTAAGAAAGAACAGAAGAGGCTTTAGAAAGAGCACAGAACAAGACATTCCTATCAATTTGGGTGTGTTTTTATAGGAAATGATTGTAGTAGTTTCCACAATTTCTGAGAAAAACTCTGAAAGAGTAAGATCAGCACTTGTTGTGGAAACTGGATGGTACCAGAGGGGATATTCTGCTATGGAGAAGACTCCCTGTCTTTTGTCTTGTCTTCATGTGGTGGTGTTATGTGGAGACTTGCTTAGCTGACAGGTCGACCTCCAGTGTGTTGTGCTTGTGCTCCTCCGTGCATGCCTCTTCTCCGTACCAGAGCTGTGTGGGGCTTGCTGGGGGTGGGATTTGGGGTTGCCGTCGATGGTTGCTTATTCAGACAGTGCAGGCCATGACAGCAAGCACACAATGTTTTAAATGAATGACCTGGCCAATACTAAACTGCTCAAATAAATGAAAATAAATCAGTGTTTTCTTCACTGTACTGCCAATTTCAACCACACAATAAAATTTTGTTCCCAGCTATTCTTCTTATCAGAGTAGGTCTTCCCTAGATTTTCTTCCCTAGTATATAACACAGACTTTTAAATGACACTTTTCTCACCCTTTCTATTTTTCAACTTAACTTTGATTTTTGCCATTTTGTTGTTAATTTTACTGTTAATTTTGTCTTCTTGTGTGCTAAAAACCGTTAGAAATGCCCTTGGCTGTTTAGTGTTGTGAAGGCTGTCTGCACAGCACAGTGCAGCACCCTGCAGATGCACTAAGCATGCTCTGAAAAAGAGTTGGTGATAGAAGTGCTCCAGAGCTTTTGGAGCCCTGTGCTAAAGCAATAATACACCTAATTGGCTATTAACCACCCATTCTAGTAACTTCCCTGGCTCTGTGCACCTAAGTAATGTGTCATAAAGATGCATCCATAAAGATAAATTATGTGTCGTCTTCAGCACTAACGAGATCCTGTTACTTTGATGGATTTTCTGTTGGCAGTCCGTAGAGATCTCCTTCAAGCTGCCTGTATTAATGTGTTTGTAATACCCATAATAGTCTCTTGACACTCAATAAAGATTCATCTCTGAGCTGATTGATTTGGAGATGGAGACGTGCTCTGTCAAACGATTTGGGCTGCTAGTAATGGACTTCTTTAAGTGTATCCAATTCTGCTGGAGTTTGTGTTGCTCACACTGGTTCAGAATAGGAAATCCATTCCTTGCTCTCCCTGAACCATTTATCTCTTTGCAAACAAACCCCGCTGCAGATTTAGACGCCTGAACTGGTGTGGGACATAGCGTAGCTGTGAGGTTGCTCTAATAAATCAGCTGTAACGATGCTGGCTCTGCACTGCACTCTGTTTTCAGCACAAGTCGCACTTAGGATGGATCTGCACGAGCCAGCTTGGGCCTGGAAGCCACAGTTCCTGTAATATCTGTATTTATTGGTAGATCCCAGCTGCCTCTATTCCCTTAGCACTGGATAGTGGACTGTTTATTGGTGCTGTATTTATCGTAGGTGTCTGTGTTTTCCCATGTACTCTTACCCAACGAGTCTTAGCTAAATGGTCTCTTGACTCTGTATCCATTCTTTGTCCTGTGTCAATCTTTTATCCATCAGTGTGCTGAGCTAAACTTATTTTTGGACCACATTCTTTCTCACCTTTGGGGGGAGAAAATGTTGGAGAGAAGAAGGTTATTTTGCATATGCAAGTCAGTGCTTCAGTCATGACTTTGTGGCTAACGCTGAAAGAGGAGATGGGCTGGCTCAGTGCAGCAGTAATGAAATGTGGAAGGTGTCACCTCGAGTTGCTCTGTGGGCTGGCAGAAAAACCTGTACCATCGTTCTGCTCTTTTGGTGGCCCGTGGGCAAGAAGTTACGGTCTACGATTGTGTTTTCCTAAGGGCAGGAGACTGCATTGCAAAATCTGTCTTTCTCATCAAAGAGGGGCTCAGCCTCCATGACGTTAACCTGAAACCTTTCTCTGGCAGAACTAATGGTACTGCTGTTAATTTAAGAGGAAAATAAAGTTAGGTTTGGAGATTTTTTTTTAAAACCACTGAAGTCATTCTTGTTGTCTTCTTTTGTGATTTGTTTTCTTTAAAAAAAAATATAATAATAATAAAATCTCTGCCTCATGCTCCTTTAAGATCAAGGAGCTTGCAGTCATTCACTCTGAAAAAGGACCCAACCCTACCCCAAGCTTGGCAGTTTGCCATTCTGTTTATTTCTGGAGTCTTTCCCTGGAGGTCTTATCTGCAGGAGGTTGCAACACTCCGGCAGAACGACATCCATCTTCCTTTACGCTGCTGACCCAGGTCGCTGCTGTTATCGAGTGGGATCTCTCCACGCGAGGAGCGATTTCTAGAGCTGCTCATGTTCGGGCAGATTTCACAGCGCTACCTTTGTTTCTGGAGACTGGTGCTCTGCAAAACAAACTGCGTTTGATGTGAATTTTCTACCAAGTGCTCCTCCATGTCAATGAATATTGGTGAAATTGAGGACGTCTGTAACAACTGCTGTTATCTCACTGTAACATCCCTCTGACCTCTTCCCTTGCTCCATTCCTTTTATATAGAAGTGCTGGGAGCTTGTGGGATAAATGGCCACATCTGCAAAAGGGGCTGGGTGTTTCAAAATGCATCTGGGACTGAAGTACCAGCCCTAATAGTGTTCCCAAGAAGGAAAATGCACTTGAGATGAAGTGAGATGCGCACACATCACCCATGTGAAGGCAGAAAGGGAAGGTGACACAGCTGGATGTTTCAAAGGGAGGACCTGTGCCCATTCCACCTGTCTGGGTTGAGGTACTCATCTGCTTCTGTTAACATGGGAATAGCAGTCTGGAAGAGTTTGCTGGACAGAAGTATTTTCTTGCCGTGGAAGAACAGTATTCCTTGGTTTTATGAGTGGACAGAGCCCTTCATCAGACCTGGGAACATTGGGATCCAAGCATCTCTCCATCAGAAGGGTTATTTCAGTAAACGAGAGCACTGTCATGTTTGCTCTAAAAATAGTTGCCCAAGCCCCCATCTCCTTCCCAGTCGGAAGCCCGTGTGGCTGTGCCTGTTTCTGTGTTCTGCATGGAGATGTTCATGTGCTCGTGTGCTGTGGCATCCCTTCCAGATGTGGTTTTCGGGTGGGTTCAGCACGTGTTTGCATCAAGCTGAGGTAACCTCAACCGGGAGGGATGCTCCAGGTTACTCAGCCGAGATGGGGGCACTTTGGGAGCAAAAGTTTGCCAGGAGTGGGAGTTGAGCCGTTGATCTAGTTTACTGGCAGAGATGAATGATAATGGATCATAGAGCATCCAAATTATGTTGTTTTTCTTGCGGAATGGTTTCTGCTGCATTTTCTCAAGCTGCTTTGTCATTGCCTTTTCTGTCCTCCAGATGGTTTCAGAGCATCCTGCAGTTCTTGATTGAGGTGGAATTATCTCGCCTTTCCCTTTGATTTTGTCTAACTTATTTGTTCACAGTCCTGAGTGCCTCCCAAAGAACATGTGATATAATTGAAAAGTCAGCTTTTCTTTTAAAAACCCTTTGCATGAAAAACACGCGGTGAGTTTGACCCATTATTCCCATTTCTCTGGTGGGGAAACTCAAAGCAGGGAGGTGTGAAGGGACTTGCCTCCTACAATTACAATCTGATTCTGTGCATTCTGTGTCGAGCTGTAGCTGGGGTAAGAACAAGACCACCTCCATCTGAGAATAAAAAAATAAAGGTACCAGTGAGCCTGAATTCCTTGAAGGAGGAAGAAGGAGCCACAGCTGTGATTTTGTCTGTCATCCCGGTACAGAGCAACTCTGTTAGGAGCTGTTTGGAGCTTTCCAAAGGAGAAGGAAAAAAAGATCTGTTTCAAAAGCGTATTTCTCCTTTTGTGTCCTTACGTAATACAATAAGCAATGACCCAACAAGAATCTGTTTCATGTTATGAACAGTGGAAACAAAACAAAACTTGTTACAGTGGCAGGTTACACTTACTCATCTAATCCAGAGCCTCATCCAGCCTCTTTAATAGAGCATCAGATTGCTGACTTCTACCACAGCTCTGTAGAGGGAAATATATTGCAAAGAGGTTTCTTTACTTGCATGTGAATCTCTAAGCCATCCAACACACTGATTTTCTGTCCAGTGTGACTGCAGTGGCTAGGTTTTACCTTGTGTGAAAAGCAGCCAGAGGTGGCAGTGGTAATCAGCAGAAATTTGGCTTTTCTGTGTAGAACAAATGCAGCATTCCTGGTTGTTAGTGTTTTCTCATTGAAGGCAGAAAGCTAAAGTAATGCTGGAGTGCTTCAGCTTTGCTATCTAACACATGCTTCATTTCCATAAGTATTTTTAGACGTTGTGTGGGGGGAGGTCAGAGTGGGTGGTTAATGGGTTAGATAATGTACTTCAAAATTCCCAGTATGAACCAGAAGGAAAAAAGTTTAGGAATCACGTGCTTCATATACAAAAATAGAGCATGCTTTTTTTATTTTTTGTTAGAAACTTTAAAACGTGTTAGCCAGCATGCTAATAATATTTCCCCTTCGTAGTCTGTCATAGGGAAATGTACCTGCAGCTGGGAGAACTGGTGTCCCTTGGGGAAAACTGTCCCTTGCCAGCTAAAGTCACATTTTTCATCTGAGGTCTGAATGCTGGCATTTGCAAGGGCTGTCCCTCGTGGGCCTGCTATACAGGATCCTCTGTGACCGATTCCCCCAAAACAGACAGATTTGCAGAGCCTGAAGTGGGAAAGATAGATTAAAACAATTGCTTCTTGTTAGAAGGTGGATATATATTTTTTTTTGAGCTAATAATGCAAGTGATCTTATTTCTTTTCAGCTTAAAGATTGTCAGCTTCATTGTCACTTGCAAATATTGCTAATGTCATCTATAAAGACTCCTCTCCAGGTAAATCACTCACCTTTACAGACACAGAAACAGTCTCAGAGAGAAAAAGGGATTACTCAGAGTTTCTCCTAGTTTGCCTATACACAACCTGCACGCCTTTATAGCTGTGGCACTTGGAAAACAAATACCTGAAATGGTGTAGTTGTCCCAGTGCTGACAACAGGTGCGTTGCCACTTTCTGGTTTTGTTTTTCAGACATAGTAGCTGCATCTGGGCCTTTTTAGAGGTAGTTGCATTTCTGCTGCCTTAATGGAGCCGACAGTTCAGGGACGGGCCGCGCTAACATAAGTAAAAGCAAAGAGCAGCATAAGTAAGAGTAAAGAGCAGCATCCATGCTCTTTGCATCACATTACAGCTATCCAAAATGCTTTTTCAGAGACTTTCAGATCAAAATGAAGGCAAGGGTGACCTCTTTCATGAATGGACAAAAATGGAATGTTTTCATTTCCAATGGGATTTAAGCCAAGTAAATATTAGTCAATCCAAACTAGTTTTGAAATTAAATTATTCTTATTTGTTGGAGCGTTCCAGGGAATTGCTTTGATCTGTCTGTGCTTTCACCAAAGGGATATTGGCAGACTGACCTTCCAGTTCTAGCCATTCAGGATGAAAGAGGGGTTATAATAACCACCTTGTGTAGCTGTGATACTGAACAGATGACTTTTTGGATAATATTAAATGAATAAAGGTAAACATACTTCAATTAAAATGTTTTTGGAGGCTGAATGCAATAGTGCTGTTGGAAACTCTTCTATGTCAGTCGAAGGAATTTTGGCTGCGTTTGTAACTGATTTTCTTTAACTCCAAAAATGTTTGAAAGAGAGAGGCTTGTTCTGCGCACTATTTCCTTTTCAAATAAATGCATTGTTTCAAAATGACGTTTTAAAATTAAATGAAAATTGGCAGTGAACAGCGACGTTGTTAATAACTGGGAAGAGAGATGTGCGCTGGAGGAAGAGTGTCTGTGTTCAGTGCTTTGTTCCTTCTGGGATCTCCGGTCACGCCGCACACGGTGAGTTGTACCATGCATAGCACAGCCAAGAGGTAGCTTGGAAGACACCTGTGGATAAACTGAAGCACACAGCAAGTAGGTGGCACCTTGTCCATCTGGCTGAAGATACTTGGAGAAAATGTAAAATTCTAATTCAGTGATGTTTGTGGGTCCCTTCCAACTCAGGATGTTCTATGATTCTAATTAAAAATTAATAATAATGTTCAGCTGTCATAATAAGGATATTGGGCTTTTCCCTTCAATCTTGGGCTGGGTCTTCCAGAAGAGCAGGAGGAGGGAGCAGGGTGGTGGAGAGCATCCCTCCATAAAGAGCTGTGTGGACACAGCTGAAAAGCTGCCTACCAGCTGATGATGATTTCTGTCATTCTGGCTGGAAAGGACTGCTGGAGGTCTTCTGGTCTATCCCTCCTGCCCCAAAGCAGGGCCACCTTCAAAATTAGGTCTGACTGCTCGGCACCTTCAGTTCAGGTATCTATATGAGAAATTCACTATCTTGTTAAGCCTCAGCTTAGACAGATTTCAGATTTCTTACCTGTATTTACACAGGCAGCATGTTGTATTAAGCTTTTTATTCTGCTTCTTTTTGTCAATAACAAAATATACAAATTATCTTTTGCAGTAATGCCACAAATTAAATTGAAATTGAGTGTTGTACTGGCAAGTGCCTAGTTCACATGTATAGACAGGTGTCTTCTCACATGTACTCTCTGCAGGTTTGCTTTTCTTTCACAGGAATTGGACTAACTGTACTGGAATTCTGAGTTAAATAAAAGAAAAATCCCCTTTAAGAGTTCCTGCTTTAAACAATCAGCCCCGTTGATGAGTATCCTTAAATGTCACCTGCGTTTTTAAGTCTATTTAAATACTTTGTATGTTCATGCCTTAAGGGAGGAACAGTTTGAATACAGACGGATATAAAAGTCAAAGCACAAAGGGTTTGCAGGTTAAAACTTTAGCTTTTTTTTTTTTTTGAACATCCGCTCAAAACTGTAGATCCATTTGTTTGCAATGGAATATTTAGTTTTCAGCTCAGCATGTGAACTGGTCATGCTTGAGTTTAAAGATTGATTTATTTCTTTTTGCACCTGTTTTTATTTTAACACACAATATATACTTTTGCTACATGGTTCCTTTATCCACAGCTGGAAGTCTGGTGCGATGTCATTACGTGATACCTTCCTAAAACGTGTGTTTGTAACTCTGCAGCCCCTGGAAATGCAAACTAGCCTGACTGCACCGTTTATCTTTTTGAATTCATGGTTTTGTGCATTTTAAGACTGACCCATATCTTTTTTTAAGACCAGAGGTTGGTTGTGCCTGCACTGAAAAACCTCATTTCTATCAAAACCAGTAATGTTTGCAAGCGTGCCCCTGGCGAGAGGTACCAGCCAGGCCAGGTGGGAGGAGGAGAACTGGGCATGAACTTTGAGAGGGGAAACTGCTGGGGCATGAAAGGAGCAGAAGTGAGGGAGATGACGGAGGGTGGGGGGAGACTTGAAATGGAGCGTGGGAAGCGATGCTGCCGCGGCATGGGTGCACGGGAGGACTTGGAAGTCTTGGATTTCTCTTCAATAATTCTATTTGACAAAGAAGGGATGAGCTGAGTGATCTTAAGGAGAAGGTTTGAAATGAAGTGGCATGCGTATTCTGTTGGCTATGCAAATTAGAATTACATAATCTGCAAAAATAATAACAACAAAAATCTTTTCCAGATTTGCAGCCTTAACCATATGCTCAATGGCGTGGCAGCACAGAGCTGGCTAACGCAGCTGGGGTGTAAAACTGGGGCATCCAACTGGTTTTGATCTTTGAGGGAAGTGGGGCAGAAGGTCACTGCACAGTCTGTTGCTGATGGTGTCTCACAGTTTATGTAATTCTTCTTCAGGCAGATAGATGTTGGGTTGTCAGATCAAATGAACACGCTTCACTTAGTGGTGTAGGAACTGCAAGCCACTCTGCTTTCCTGCTTTCCCTTCCCCAAGGAAAGCTTAGTTAGTTGGATATTGCCACTGTGGTCGTCTGTACAGGTGGATGAATTGCAGGTGTATCTCCTGTATCCTGGGCTAGGTTAGCGGTGATAACCACGCGTGTCCTCTGTGTACATCATTTTTGCTCACAGCACCTCTCAGGTGCTGAGATAAGTCTCCGTGAAGTTAAGCAGGAGGCAACTATTTATCTCGTGTGCAGGCCTGATTGTTATAAGGTAATGGTACAGTAATGTTGCCCTTACAAATTTGCAGAGATGCGCTGGTCACTGCTGGGTGTAGCTTCAGTGCCTGGCTATGACAGTCTGCTGGTGTCCTTGCTTCTCGTGGGAGGTGGAGAAACCTCAGTGGATGCGAACCTTTTGTGTCTTTGTGTGTTTATTGATGGAGAGTGGGATGCATTCAGTGATTGAGTGGGACACACTGGAGCTATCAGCACAGTGGATAGCTTGGCGGGGGGAAAGAATGAGGGAATTAATTTGTTCAAATTTGGGAAGATTGGTAATTTTAGGCTGCTAGCCCTGTTTTGTTGTCTTAGCTAAGTATTTGTGGGGATGTATATAATATATATATCTGTGTGTGTGTATGTGTATCCATATGTGTGTGTGTCTATAAAAGACCCTGTGTTGTGGGATTTCAGACTTCAGTGAAATGGCATGATTTCCCCATGTTAAGTTGCTATTTTGTATATACCCTGGAGATTTCTACGTATCTCTTCCCAGAGCTGTGCTCAACGTATTTTCTAGCTGGTTGGCTGGCTATGATGCTTGATAGTCTGGCTAAGAGGTGTGCTAAGAATGACGTGCATATCTGAAAATTAGGGTGGGCCCCAAGTCATGTGAAAGGAGTGCATGAACAGAAAGCAGCAGCCTTGGGGGTAGAGAAGTTTTATTTAATGCAGTTCTTGCAAATGTAAACCTAATTTTTTTTTGTTCTTTTTCCTAGGGTGACTCTGTTATTACAGTGCAGCTGACTGAGGAAGATAAAGTTGAAGATGATGTAGTTTTCTACTTGGTCTTCACTGGGTCAACTGTCCAACACTGCACAAGCACTAGAAAGATTAATCCTGGGAGTCTGGAGACAATTTCTCCTGGTAAACAGTTGCCTTTCTTTGCATACCAGTGTATCAATCCATGATATCTGGTTAATTCAAGTGGATTTAAATGTAATTCTGTTTTGGTCATCTTTTTCCTTGTTTGCACATTCATTGAGAATAGAATGTGTGGTTTGGATTACTGCTCTTGCCTGTTAAAAATCTGTTGCCTGACTTCACTAGAATTATATGATTCTAAGATTGCAATTATTTAATGTGTAACTATGGAATTCTATTGTAGAAAATACAAAGTTATATTTACACATAGTAAAAAAAACCAACAACTTTTACATGTTAGCAAGATACTGGAGGATGCATTTGCAAGGTTAGAGATGGTATTGTGTGAGTGGCGTGCAGCCCAGTAAGATGTAGCTATGCTTTGGATCTGCTTAATTAATGTGGTGAGGTTCATTGCTATAGGCCTTGTGAAACAGCCCTTTCCCCCAAATCCTGTCACGCAGTTCAGAACAAACACAGCATTTCTGAAACTCTTGCAGAGGCACTCAAACACATGGTGCTTGGTGTCACCCCTCCAGCACAGAGAGTTCAGAGTGTTTGTTCACATTAAAGCCCACCACTCTTTTTAAGCCTTTGTGCAGTTAAAGCAAAACAAAACAAATCAGCGCGGCGTTTTCCTTCGGTGACTTCAGGACCGTGGGAATGGGCATGTTCCAGGCTGCGGTCCCTACCATTAACCTTTCCTTCTGCCTTGTTGCTATGAGCACACTGATACTAGTGTGAGAAAAATGTCTGACGTTTTCACTGCATACAGTATCGCCTATGCGATTGAGTGTATTGCTTGTTTTTTTTTTTTAATCTAATAATTTATTCTAAGAGATGTGCATTGAGTACAATTTGGGCTAAGGACTTTGCTAATGAAATACGGCGCTTCCTCCTGGTGATTAGCGGCTAAGAGTTGGCCACCTCATTTGCTCATTTCCGGCCCTTTCTGTGCTGTTGGGGTTGCTAATATTGCCTGGGAAGAGAAGCCTTTTTACAGTTCCTGATTCCTGGAACGCGGCGCGATCAATTAGATCACTGCCTGTTTTCTCACCGCAAATAGCCACTCGCGGCCCGAGTGCGCGCGGGGTGCGCAGGGGCTGCGGCAGCGCTGCTGGCGGTGACCTCATCTCCCCCTGGGGACCTGAGCGGCCGAATTGCTGAGAAAGGAACTGAAAAGATGCTGTGTTCACCGAAGAAACTAGAATACTTCATGGGATTTCCGGGCAGCAGTAATGCTTTCCTATAGCATTTGCCCAGGCATCCTCTGTGCCACAGCTTGGCTGGTGGCTGCGGCTCGTCCCCGGCGCGGTGGCTCTGTGCTTCCCATGTCCTGCTGGCCCCGAGCCTTACTGAGTCGCTGGGGCGGGCTCCTGTGACTCTTTTTGTCACCATTAGTCGTAAGTGGGAAATCTGACTCCAATTCTGATTCCAAGGGATAGGAGGTAATTGCTCTCAATTGTTCCTTTATTTATAATGGGATTTTATTTTTTCTTTTGGTTCAGTGGAGTTGTGATTTTGTTGTGTGGGATGCCCCATAAGGATGGTCGCTGTCCCAGACTGCAGCTTAGATCAGGTACCGTTGAACAGGGACCTCAAGGAAAGGCAGTTGCGTGCCTGCCAGTCGGATGGCTGCGGTGCGAGGGAAGAGGTGACATCTTAGATGTAAAGCAACCATTTATGTAGCATCCTCTTCTGTGTTCTTACCTCATTTTGGAGAAACTACCTGAGGAAATAAGAAAAAAAAAAAAGACTTCAGGGGTGAAGACAACGCTGGGGAGAAGCAAACTGGGAGGAGAAGATCGTTTTATCATGCTGACACAGATGTGTTTGTCCAGAGTTACTTCAGCACTGACTATTCTGATTTTAACACAAGGATGACTTATTTCAGCCCAACTCTTCCTCCTCCTCCTTCTCCTTCCTGAACCCCGCAGTGAGTCTGTAATCGTGTGTTTACATCGTAAATTCGGCCAGTTGCCTTGGAGATGGCTGCGGTGACTCACGGCTGGCGTTATTTGGCCTCACTGCAGGATTAGCCATCAACAAGAGGCGGTGTGTGGGAGACCAGCCCTTGTTTAAACACCCGAGCCCGGGGCAGTTAGCAAGTGCTGTGCCAGTAAACTCTGCAGGCAGCTTTTAACCCAAACCTCGTCCTTCTTCCAGCTTGGAGCATCTTGCCTTTACCTCTGCACAGCAAGGGGTGGTGCACATCCCTGGGAGCACAGCGGATGCTGGAGGGGCGAGCGGGGCTCCGGCGGATGAAGGGAGGGCTGATTCCTTAAAAGTGCACCAAGCCCTTCCACCAGCCTGCCTTAAACCTCGTCTGCTTCCCTTCTGGGCTCGTGGCTCTTCTCTCATCCTCTTCCCAAGTCCTCGCAGTTTCATGTCGTCCCCAAGGGGCTTCAGATGAAGCCCATCAGGGAGCTGGGGTTACAGGGGGAGCTGTAATTCTGCTAAAGCTAATGTAAAAACAAAAAACTGATTATTCTTTTTCTTGACTTTGTCAGTAGTTTTGGTGATGTATGGGGGTGTAAGAAACAAAGGGAAATTATTTGATTACATTTGGTGCCAAAGTTAAGTAGAATGTTTTAGCAAAGCTTTCAAAGGAAATCACATTTTAAAAAAATCTCAACAGCATAAGGTGGTTTTAGATGAGAAATTAAAGAAAATGGAATGGAAATATAAATTGTCAGAATACCTCCTAGATTTTTTTGTGTGAAAATTCTCTCTATCTATATAGATTTACCTAAAGAAAAGCATACAACAGCAGTCAAATGACTGCAGCGTTTTATATAATTACTAGAGCAATCTGCTTCTTCCTTATTGTGTCTTTATCATCAGCTTTAAACATTGAATGGATATACTTAACAGTGCTGTTCAAGTATAAGCTTTTTATTTCATAATAAAAGAAAGGATATCTGATTGTAAATTTAGGGGAGCAACTTTTCCTCAGAGGAGCTTTTCAATTAAAAACATTAGATTTTGCACTCCGTTTTGTAATTAGCTTATATTCTCTGTCAGCATGTAACTCCCTGGCTGATGGTGTGCCCCCTGGTAGTGCTCCTCGCAGGATGGTGCCGTGGAACCTCCCACAATCAGTGCCCTAATAATTAATAAATTGCACAAATTTATAAGGAAAGAGAATGGGCTTTCATTTTCCCGTGGCTTATGTTACGAATTTATGGAGTGGCTGCACTGCTTCTATGCAGCGTTCGCTTGAGCATCTCTAGAGTATTGCATGTACTTTTGGGTGCCTTTCCCAGCGCAGGGAAGATGCTGATACCCGCAGCACGTTCCCTGGGGGACCAGCACAGCATCTGGGGCTGGAGCACTGGTCCTGCGGGGAGTGGCTGGAGCGGGGCTCGCTCAGCCTTGAGCGGACAGGGCCTGGGGGGAGCCAGCAGCAGCCCAGGTCCTACAGGGAGGTCTGTGGTGCCTGGAGGAAGGACGTGGGACATAAACGGGCATAAATTGAAAGAGGAGAGGCTCAGAGTGGATATCAGGGAGAACCTGTCCACAGGGACAGTCAAGCCATGGAGCAGGTGCTCAGAGAGGTTGCTCCATCTCCGTCCTTGGAGGTTTTCAAGACCCATCTGGATAAAGCCACTTAGGTTAAAAGTACCTATTAGCAGTGAGAATGCAAGATTTAATTTTGTTTAAAATTAGTATTGGGGCTGGGTGGTTGGATTAAATGGGAGAGATTCAACTTGGAAATGATCTCATGAGTCTGAAGGAGGAGTGATGGGAGTGGGAAAACCAGATAGGAGTTGGTTTGGGACAGCTGCATCCATGGCTGCCAGACTGGCATCTGACATGATAGCGGCAAGTTCACCTTGGCTTGTAGGGCTACTTCCTTTGGTTACTGCAGAGATGAGGATTGATACAGCTCTGTATGACTTGAAAACTGGGTTTTGAGAGGCCCAAGAAAGGTCACCATTTTTCCTACACCTTGAATAGGCTCCACATCCATTCCATATTTATTGTACCCCTGTTGTACAAACGGCAGGTCTAGCGGCAGACAGGATTCCTACTACCCCAAAAAACAGACTCTAGAAAAGGTTGCTTTATTTTTTCAATGGGAACACTTAATTTTTGAGGCAGTAATTTTAGGAGTACATCTTTTTTTTTTAAAAACAATGTGTGGTTATTCTCTGTCTTCCCTGCTAAATTCAGACTTGGAGCCAACCAACACATCTCGGACAATTATAATTAGCACTTAATGGTAATGAAGATCATGGTTCCTTCTGGAGGTATCTTTTTATATGCATCATTTTGGAACCTCATTGTTACTGTGGGTGTAGACAACCTGATATGTGTATTCTTTATCTGCTTCAGTACACAGTCAGCTGTGTTCGCCTAAACCACTGAAAACCAGATCAGCCTGGCTGGACTGAATGACCCTTGTGAGTCCCTTCCAACTTGGGGTGTTCTGTGATTCTGTGGACCTGAGTGAGCTAATTGGGCTGACCTCATGCTGAAGAGGACTGGGGGTTCACAGTAGGGTGGCTGAGCTGTGGAAGTGGGGGTCTCAGAGGGGAGAAAGCTGCTGAAGGAGTATTAGGAGTGCTGGGAGGAGAATAATTTAACCTTTGTTATTAAACCAAAACTTTTACACCCTTAGGACTACCCAAAAAAAAAAAAAAAAAAAAAAAAGGAAGTGCACCATGGTGCATTCATCTTCTCTTTAACATTACTTTCTTAACCATTTTGGATTTTACTTCATGCAGTTCCCTGCCTGAGTGGTTTGCTATTCGCTTTGTCTTCCAGGTATAGTCTGAGACTTGAAACCCTTTTTTTTTTCCCCCATGATAGTGTAAAACACATTACAGCCCTCATCTCATACATCTCCTTAAGATTTTAGATCTGAAACTTCTCATCTGCGAGGAGCAGACATTTGAAACTGGTAGGCATCTTTGATTTAAAAGAGAATATGAATGAGAGGGAACAAAACAGCCAGTGTTGAAACAATGCCACTTTGTCCACCACGCAGCCAGCACCTGGCTGCCAGTCCTGCTGCACCTTCTCTCATGCGTCTTGGCTAGCCAGAAACTTCACTGGCTGGAGTCACAGCCTGGTGCCCAGTGACCACTCAAAGGAAGGGGGTTTACAGCCTGATTTGGATGACAATCTAGGCTACCTTGAATCTCGTGGCTGCAGATTTCAAGTGAAATGAGGAAGCCCTGGGGGTGAATACTGATGTCCATTCAGTTTTTAATTTAGAGAAAGGTTCAAAGCAGAGAGGATCTGTTGTTTCTGAGTGAAGCAAGAGTAACCACAGTGTAGTCGATGCAAATTATGGGTCCTGGGGAAGCTGGTGAGAAGGGTCCATTAAATACTATGCTATTATTTTACAGGAGTGTAAATTTACTTACAGATTGACAGCTGCATGTAGTATCAAGCTGGAATTGAAAGCATCTTGAATTCTGATAGCCAGGTGCACGTGTACAGGGGAGTCTTTGGGACAGGAAAAGACTATAAAAGTAAGGAAAAAATGCTCACAACGGATGCAGTAAGATTGTGAGTCATACTATAGGAAAAAAGGAGGCAGGGATTGGACCCAAGAGGCTTCAGGGATGTAGGATGTATCCTGGTTTGCTGCCTTGTTTGTATGATCAACAGACTTTACCAGCTCCTAGTAGGGATGTTGAGAGGAGCCCAGTATAGGTCATTAATCCTTTACTAAGTGATTAGGTGCATACTGCTAAAACTCTGTTGGTGTAGGGGAAAAGCTGCAGATGCCTTGAGAAGGGTACCTGAATATGTAGCTATATGTAGATTCAGAAATCACTCAAAGGATGGAGTAATACCTGTGTTTTTGTACTTGCTCTGAAGAATGGGATGGGTGGTTATCCTGCCCCGCTACTGGCTGTGTTAGGAATTCAGGGGAAATAGTTTCCCCTTGTAAGAAACAGGTTCTCAGCTGACCTGATCTGTCATAACTAAAGTGTCAAAATAAACTACTGAATTACAAGAATTGGGCAATGAATCTTTTGTGTGCTTCCAATAGCTCTTTTGCCAACCTGAGGACAAATCAGGTTGCATCCTCCAACTAAGCTTCTGTTTGCCTTGGTGAAAAGGTACCAAAAACTTCCTGTGCTATTGCTTTATTGTGACTATTAAGATGCTTCAATTTCCAAATGATCTGGTTCAAATTTTCCATAGTTTAAGAAGTTTTCCTTGCTACCGTAGGTACTTAGTAGTTCTGCAGAGCAATTTCAAACACTCTCTCATCGGATGCTTCCCCTGTTAAGGTCCATCTGCATGGCGGGCAGAGATGTGGTGGCATTGAATGTTTCTCGAGTTTGGATGTCATTGGTTGCCAAAGCATGGTCACTGGATTTGGGGAATTAAGAAAATACCAAGGGTCTAAGCAGGGAGGGATACAGAGAAGGGATACCACCTCTGCTGCTGTGGCTGAACTGTTGTTGCTGCTGAAATTATGCAGTTTGGGGCTAGCATTTGTCTGCTTATGTTACAGAAACTTGTCCTGCTTAGGGTCAGTCATAAACTGAGCTTTTCAATAAGTCCTTGTTACTGTAGTGACTAAGCCTGTTGTAATCTTTAATATATTTTTCTTCCCAACATCTCTGCAGGGTAGGGAGGGTAGTAGAGATGTTGAATGGCTAAGCAAATGGCACGTGGTAGCATAGAAAGTCTGTCAAAGCAAGGAAGTGAAACTTGATTGCAAGGCAGCAGCCTCATCTCCTGCCTCTGCTTCTGGAGCAGTTTTTCCCCCACGGAAAACAAAAATAAATCAAGCCTCAAATCATGGTCCGGCAAACAAAACAACAAAAAAAAGGAACGACCTCATCCCCATTCACATGAGTCAAAAGCCCCAACCGCAGCACGCAGCGGAGGCAGCTCGGGATCAGCAAGCTGCTGGGCAGATTTTGGGAGAAGTTTCCCAGCCGTGTTTGGAGGAGCTTGCAGAAGGGAAAGAAATAGCCCATCTGTAAGCCAAGTCACTGAAACAACAAGCTGAGGTGATTCTGGGAGATATAACGCTGTTGCAATGCATTATATCGCCATGAGCCTTCTCAGTGCAACACCTACAGCACTTTCTCCCGTTGGTGGATCTCAAGAGGTAGAGGATTCTTGCCTGGATTTCGGAGGGGAAGAGGAGGAGCAGCAGGGGCACGAGGAGGGCCTGACAGACTGCCCGCTGCCAGCCCCCTGCCCAGAGCCGAAGCCCACCTGTGGGCCCCAAACGGCCCAGGCCCAGCCCGTTTCTGTCCAGGGTGCCGCTGGGGTGGAGAAGCAGGTTCTATTTCTTTTATGGTTCTGAGTTCCTATAGCTCTTTGGGTTTTTTTTCCTCCTTCCTTTCTGCTAGTTGAAAGGGTAAACTAAAATTAATTTCAATTAGCTTGGAAATATTTTCATTTCGAACTTTTATTTTACTGTGAAATCCCTTACATATGTTCATGCTTTATTCTCTTTTACCACAGACTCAGTTTTCCCCTAGGAAACAACTTTTCATAGAAAAAGCTGTATTTCATGAATTACAATCTTTGTACTGGTAGACCAAAAGGGTAAACAAGTTGCATAACAAATGACCACTTGGCAGTACCAGTTATGGATTTTAAACTACTCTTAATTATGAAACAAAAAAAACCCCTAAAATAGAATAAAACAGCGTAGCCAAGAAGACTTTTTGCAGTCCATCCTCTTTGGTGTACTTAATTGCTCTAGGCAGTGCAATTAAAAGGAAATGATGCCAGTTCTAGATGACATCAGTCACAGGAAAAAGTGATTGAATCTGTATTGAAATTATTTATGAGGTAATGTGTGGGGTCTTACACTTCTATAGATTTTTAAGTCCTCTGCAGTATAAAGGACCTTAAAAAATCTTTCTATACTCTCCATGTGAGTAGTACAGGGTTTAAAATGAAAAACAAAAGCTCCTGTCTGTCACTAGTACTGTGCTTATGTATTTCATAAGGTCTCTTGTGTTGCAAGAATGAATGCAATAACTGTAAATCCCCCCCCCCTTCAGATACGGGCTGTAGTTTTCAGAACCAGAATTTGGGATTACTGAAGGTGAAAAGAACTTTCTCAGATGGCCGTAGGAGATCCCTTGACTTCCCTGTCTATGAGCCACCAGATGGCAACATCTGTTGGATACAAATACAAAATATTCCAGGAGATTGCTGTCTGGCTTTCCTGTCCTGCTGAAACCTCTGTATGAGATCTCTTCAAACTCATCCCCTCCATGGTAACTCGGAGGATGCAATTAGCGCAGTAGTCCTTAGTCACCTACCAGGCAAACCTAAACATGTGCTTCCAGCAGGGCTTTAAATAGCTGCCCAGGCTGGGGGCCCATTGTCTGACAGCTCAAACGTGAATTCTGAAAATAGGAGGTTTGGACAGGATTTCCACTTTCAGAGGAGTAGGAAATGAAATCATGTTTTAGTAAAAGCTCTGTTTAGCAGTGACAATGTTTTGTCTCCATGTGTGCCTTGTTCAATGATAAAAAGTCTGCTAAGGGTCCTGCTGCCGCCCTTTTAAACACACCCCAGGTCAATGACACAGGTGTCACTTGGATGGCCAGGTCTAAGACCATACATTAACTTGTCTGCGAAGCCCTCAGCCCAGAATCTCCACCTTTTATTCTGCTTGTTGTTTTGCAACGTTATTGCAAAGAGGAGGCAGTGCTATCATACCGATGCATCTCATCTCATCAGGGATGAGTACAGAGAGGCCAGAACCCCGTGTTCCTCGTTTTTTTGTTGTTGTGTATTGCCCAAAGCAAGTTTTGCTAAGTGGCCCAGTAAGGAATTCTTTAATTGAAGAGTTCTTGTCTTGCTTTCAACAATTTTTAAAGTGTGGGTTTATGTGAAGATGAGGAATTCACTTTATCATGACAGAAGCAATTGCTGCGCCCATCTCTGCATAGACTGGAAAGTTTTCTCATATTTGTATTTTTCCTGCAATACGTTGGCACATCTGAGAACAGCTCCAAGTAGTCAATTGCTTCTAAGTTTGAAGTAACTGAGGAGTAGAAGGAGAAATGGGGTAAAATGCAATACAGGAAGAATTAAGGGGTGGATTATCTGACTTTTATCACAGTTGGGCTAGCATAGAAATGATGTAATTTCAAAAAACTGTACAAAGAAGAGAACAGCATGGATGGCAGCACACAGCCTGAGACATCAGCAAGTGGCGATGGTAGAAACACTGTCATGTTTGTTGCAGGAGTTAAAATTCAAGTTAGAATATTGCTGGATGATGATAGTGTGGCGATGTTCGGTATTTTACCATTTGCTTTTGCTATTTTGGCCGGGGGTCCAGGTTTCTGGAGGAGACTGAAGGCAGTCAGGAGGGATGTTGAGCAGCGTTGCAAACCCCGTCGCGCTCTAAAGCTCAGAGATTTCTCTTGCCTTTTGTCGGCGCACCCATGTGCGTGATTTATTCAGTCCCCTGTGTTTTCAGCCTTCTAAAATGCAAACCTTTACAGATAGGAAGAGCGATGAGCCTATTTATAGCCTGACACACCCAGGTTTTTCACCTTTTCGGTGACTCAGAAGGTTTTCCTTCCACTTCTGGAGGGGAGCACAGCCGAGCGCCCTGATGCTTGCGATGCCGAGCGCACCGACCGTGGGATGGACGCTGAGCACATGGCTCGGTGCTGTGAAATACCTGTGCTAGGAGAAAGCCCTGCTGTCTGCCTGCTGGAGCAGAAAGGAGACAATTTAGGGCAATAGCGTCTGTTTCAGCGCTGCCCTGAGCTCTCTGTGATCTTGGGCAAGTTACCTAACCTCGTAAAAACAGCTTTGGGCTTGTTCTACAGATGATAACCACTTATCTCCTGAGAGTGCCAGAAAGCTGAGCTCACTTTTCCTAACGCAGTTTAACATGCTCTGGGAAAAGGGCTGTTGAAGTTCAGCCGTAAGTCCAGGCGAAGGCAGCAAGTCTTTGATGTGGAGAGAAGCGTGGCCCCACCAGCGGGTCATGCAGAAGGCTGTGGGTGCTCGGGTGTTCAAGCCGTTTGCTTACGACGTCCCTGTAGCTGTTTCAAAGCAGGGGCAGAGACCTCTTGAGCAATCTTGTGCTGTTTGCCGCACTCGTTGCTTAATTGCTCCTCTTTCGTTTGAACTGGCTGCCAAAGTCAGAACCTGTCCCAGACTCTTCCCCCCCAAGTCTGACATCTTCTCAGATGTAGGGAAGGAGAACATCAAAGCGTTGTGAGGGGTTGCCCTTCAGAAGAACATTCCCCAGGATTTAGCGGGATGCTTGTTTGATCCCGTCAGATGTACGTGGATTGTCGGCTCTGTCACCTCGCTTTCAAGGCCGTGTTGGATACTGGTGGGAGTTGCAAGAGAGCCACCGCTGGCTGCAGATCAGGACGTGGCCTGGTTGTCACCTCCGCTTGTGTCTCGTTGAATGCTCCTGCGTTCATTTAGCAGGAGCTTAAATTGCATTTGCTTATATTTGCTGTAAGCCTGGAGTTTCACGTGTGCTCAGTGCAAGTGTCTCGCATGGCTGATCCACGTCTGACGTGCCCGTTTAAGGAGACCACGTTTCTTGACTGAGGTTTCTCTAGTTGTTGTCATGACTGAGAAGCTTTTGCTGTCCCATGGAAGAGTTGCTTGGCTTCATCACAAGGAAGTGACTGTCCCGAAGTGTTTCTCTGTGACTGAGAGCAGGCCGTGTTTGCCTTCAGCTTCAGTCCTGAAAGTCAACTGGCTTTCTGGCAGAGTAGCTGTACTCTAGGTTGTTTTGCAGATGGGATTCTTATGGGAATAGAGCAAAAAATAGTTTAAAAAAAAAATCAAAGGTTTAGCTTTTCTCATGCTATTAAGCAGTTTTTTATTAGGATTTTTTTTTTAACTTCGCATTCTAGCGAACTTCCACTGCTTTGCATGAGGGGAGAGCCAAGTTCACAGCCCCTGAGTCAGCTTTCGTAGGATAGCACAGTGCTCTTGAGGCTCGGGGCTTTTGTGGAGGTTTTAAAGCTAGTAACTCTTACTAGCTCCTTATTCTGATATTCTTAGGAAGATGAGCAAAGCAAGAATGTGTAGGGGGAGAGATGTAGAGTTCTGAACTACATTGAAGGGAAGTTCCCCCAAAATTGCACCTTCTCCCTTGAATATTTGAGGCTTCTGCTGTGAGGACGGATGGTGTTTGTGAATGGACTCCCTCTGGGCCACCGAGGTCTCTGCCACTGCCAGTCCTATCAGCTGGTGATGTATTGAACTGTGGACGCATGTGCAAAGTTTCCAAGTCCTCGCTGCTTTAGAAACCGCATCCTGTGCTTTCCTCCAAGTGAGACGTAGCCACAGCTTCCAAAGAACAGCAGAAGTAGGTCTTCCCACCCTTATTCTTAGCTGTAACATCAGTGCTGGGTTGTCTGTTCCTTCAGCTTTCACATCATTTGTCTTTGATACATTTCCAGCTGCACTTGCTCCCCTTAGGAAGCCGCACAGCCTCGTCTCTGACAATTTTGGTGCTACCCACAGTGTCCTAATAGCAGTTTTGACCTTTCAATTAACTTCAGGATCGCCTCTTTCAGCAGACAAACCTGTACAGATGCCAAAAGCCTCAGAACAGACTTGGAAGGTTGGCTGAATGGCTGCAGAGATTAGGGACATATTTTCCTTTTGTCAGTGAAATCAACAGCAAAGGGCCCTGACACAAGAAGGAAACTTTCCCACTGACCACAAATAGAGGCTTAAACAGAATTTTCAAGCCTTTAAAAATAAATCGTCATTTTGTATTTAATTAAGTAGGGTTTCATGAATGTAGTAGGATGCTGAGGTCATGGTCAAAAAGAAGCTTTTCCAGTAATTAGCAAAGGGTCCATGCTGTTCTGGCAAAAACAGTGCTGACGTCAGGCTGACACTGGAACAAGAAGCTGTGCCGCACGGTGAACTTGAAACACGAACCTTATTATTGAAGGGGCATGTCTGAGAATTGCCAGTGCTGGCTGTGTTGGGCACATAGTATATTTTTCCTTTTAAAATTGCCGAAAGATTTTTTTTTTTTCCCCTCTAAACTTTATTTTTTAGCTTCTGGATCAGCAAAACTGTTGCCACACCAAGACATCCTTTCTCTCGCTTTCCCTGCACTAATTAAATAAAGTTATCAAGCTTCCACCCTTCTTGTTTGGTAAATATGGAAAGCAGCCATTTCCAGGATTTATTTAGCAGAAGAAGCTTAGTTTTAGTTCTGTCTTTAGGTTGTGCTCTCCTAGCGATTGCTGCTTTGTAGGTCTGTGTGTTAGGTGACATTGCGGTGGTTGTCGTACAAGCCAAGTGCTATGACAAGCATTTAGAGGAGGTAGTTTTACAGCACTCAGGTTCTAGTGTCTGGTGAGTTCCTGAGGCCTATGGAGCTGGAAAAGAAAAGTTTGTCTGTCCGTATAATCTAACTGATTGGACCATATCTTCCATTGGTGCATTAGCAAAATCTTTGCTTGAATTACCCACTGCTCTTGAATTTACTTGTAGCTGATCAGAAATAGTCTGGTCAGATAAAAGGTGCTTTAGATATTTCTGGGTTTATATTGTGCCAAATAGAAAGAGTAATTACACATCTTTTCCTTTTAAGATCTACAAGAAATACTTGTCTCTGCAAATATATGTAAGTTCCCAAGAAAGTGTTTAATTTAGAATTGTGACCCTCAGTAACTCATGCTTATCTGATTGAATATGAAGAATATGTATGTCAAAGGAGCTGCTCAGATGTGTTTTTCTTCAGCGCTCAACTATTCTCTCCTATACCATTTCCCTTGGTTTTATTTTGCAGGCCATGACTGCTGTGAGACAGTGAAGGTGGCACTTTGTGCCTCTAAAGAAGGTCATCCTCTTCTGGTGGTGGCAGAAGAGAGTTTCCAGTTCGTCCAGGATGAAGCCTACGACGCAGCCCAGTTTCTGGCCACCTGTGCGGGGAACCAGCAGGCACTAAACTTCACCCGCTTCTTGGACCGGTCAAGACCACCTGCTGCGGACGTAGACTTTTTGGATGAGAAAGTGGCTTTGGCATTTCGACACCTGAAGCTGCCGGCAGAATGGAACGTGCTGGGAGCGGACCAGTCCCTGAACGGTGAGGAGCGTGGGGGCACGTGTGAGGTGCGGTTGGGAAGAGAGGTAAAAAGCCTTCTGCTTTGGGATCCATCCACGTGTCTTTCAAAATATGCGTTGGTCTTCGTGCACAGAGATGGGACGTGATGTGCGCCAGCATGTCCTACTGCATCTGCGTCCTATGCTTTGCACTTCAGGCACCTGCAATACATAAGGCACTGATGTTTTCCTCTGTCTTCTGCTATGATATAGGACATGCTGTGGTGAGCAGTCAGCATTGTAACATGCACCCAGATGGGGGTTTTGTGTCTATGCAGTGCTATGTGTGCATCAGCATCATGCTTCTCAGACTTCCTGAAAGAAATGGGTCTGCGTAGGAACCTTAATGTCCTGGGAAATATTAGCCTCGTGCTACAACCTTGGTGCTTTTGATGAATGTTGGTTTTATAGTACGGGTGCAAAGGGCCTGTAATGTGTGTAAAACACACCTAATTTCTCTTGGAGAAGCCCTCTGTCTGCCTACAGGCAGCGCAGTTGATGTGCGAGCACCCCGAGGATTTCTCCAGCATCCCTGCTTGTACGGCCGTCTGAGCGAGCACAGACATTCCCCAAAATGAGCCTGGATAATTTTACAATTAAAAAAGAGGAAAAGTGGGAAAGCCCAACTGTCATTAGCCCATAACCCCAGCAGTGAGGGCTACTGAGAGCTTATAAATAAAGGTCAACACTGGACAAAGTCTCTGATAACTGCAAAGCAGAAGAGCTGGCACATTCGAGATGCTGTGGCATGCCCGTGGCCTTGGAGTTCTGCTTTTTTTGTCACAGGGGAGCTTTAAGGAAGCGTACTAGTGCACTGTGGGGCTAGTTCCAGTGTGTACAAATTGTTGCTGTAAATTTTTAGGGTATTTTGGCAAGTAGTTTCATATGAGGAACGTGGCTGTGAGGCACCTGCTATCTTTTATGGGATACACCAGCTTAAACACTGGCAGAGGAATGGGACGTGGCTTGTTCAGCACAGTGACTGCAGTTCTGCTTGCCCCGATGGGGTTTTCTGCAGGACTTTTTCCTGCTTTATTTTTCACTGACTGTTTTTGTAAACATGAATGCATGGGCAGGCAGTTGAAACAATGTTAGCAGACATTCAAAGATGTGATCATATTTAGTGGTTTCTGGATAGAAATTCAGATGCTGTTGTCTGTTTACCAGGAGATAAACACTTGCTATTTTTTTCCTGATGTTTCTTTTTGCATTTTAAAAAGTTGTGATACTGCAGGCATTTCTGTTTTTTGTGATAAAAATACAGTCAAAGACTGACAAAGTGCTGTTAATTAATAAAAATTTCAGTTGAAGCTCTTAATTGTTGCTGACTTTGCAGGAAGGCTGAGATCCAGTTTTTCTTTTTGACTTTGGTTACTCTTTGGAAAAGCAGTACTTAGGGAAGTCAGGCCATAGGATTTCCATTGATTTGCTCAGCATACACTTACGTGCCTGAAAGTCACGATGGTGCGGGGCTGTGAATGCTAATGGACCTGTAGAGCATCTGTTACATCTTACAGTGAGAAGGGGGAGCTCCGCGGTGCTGGGCATTTTGGCGTCGTGTGGCGAGGTTTCTGCAGACATGTGTTAGTGTAAGTGAATAGACACAGTGGCACTAAATGCAACCTTCATCCGAGAGCATTGGTGCTATACAGTGTTCCCTTGCAGTGAGTCCTTTCAGAAGTAACTGAAAAAGGGCAGTTTGTTTATGTCTTGGTCTGTTTTTTCATCTGACCAGCTTTTTGTCCAGAGGCAGATTTATCTGGTAGTTGTTTTTCAGTGAGCTAATTATACATGGGGAATTTGGGGGAATTCTTGTGATTGCGACAAAAAAGATTTGTATGCATAATCATCCTTTTGGTCACGTAACCCCGATTTGGTAGAACGAGGTGGTAGAGATGTGTCTGATTGATGATGGAGAACTACCTTAGGAAGATTGGCTCTGCGGTGAGATGTGACACCTCTGTGGTGGTGCTTGTGGGTTAGTTTGTGGGGGGAAGAGAAAAAAGCATATCGCAGATTGAAACTCTGGGAGCATGAGAACTATTATGCATGTTCTGGCCAGTGCCCCTCCAGTGGGACAGCCCATCCTGCGTTGCATCACTACCTACGAACAGTTCTTCCAATTCATATTTCCTATTTTGCTAAATGTCACTGCCAGATACTTCAAATAACCTTCTTGAAGGAGAAAATACTATAGAAATGAGAACAAAAGAAAATGTCAGATCATTTCTTGCAAGATTTTCGTGCTGCCTCTGAGCTGGCATGTCTCTATGGGCTCTTGTGGGCTGGAAACAAAACACTGCTGTTTAGCAAAACCTCTGAAAGCAGGAGCGAGCGGAGAGCCTCAGCCAGCTCTCCGGGCACAGCAGCGTGGAGTGGAAGCGCTGTTCAGAGGTGGCCATTGCTGTAAAACACATCTAAAAGGCCACGTTTCTAAGGGCTGAGCCCAAAGACAGGTAGGAAGCTGCGGCCTTTCTGCAGGAAGAACTTGGGTACCAGCTGCAGGGCTGAGCACGGCTCAGTTCTGGTTTTTGAGGAGGGGATGTCTCTGTGCGGGGGCTGCTCCTTTCTTTTACCCACTCCCAAGTCTGCCAGCAGAGGACAGGGAGTCCATTGCTGTCACACCCCAAAGGGCTGAGAAGATCCTAGAAGTAACACTTAGTAAGGAATAGTGCAGGATTGCTCTGGACCAAAGCTATGTAAGAATCGTGTACTTGCTTATGTTTTGGTTGCCAAACCAAGGTCTTCATTCTTTAAGGGTTTGCCATTGCTCAAGATTAAAGGCATGGTGCGTTCATATAGCCAAATTGCTAAGAACACATTGTTTCAGCTGCGGGTTAGAAATACCTCTAAAATTATTTAGAACTGCCAGAGGACATTTGCAAACATTCCAGTGGAACACCTTTTCTCTTTTTTCTTTTTGTCCATAACCTACTTAAGTTAGCTGTTGCCATTCGACAAGAGAAGTTTGTTCGGTAATCTTTCATACTAGGTTTTCTTTACATTTATTTCTTGTTATCTCTTTAACATCATTTTCATTAAAACAATCGCGTTCCCTCGTTCTTCACCTAAAATTCATTGAAAAAAGTGGATTCATTTAGACCTCGGGGAGCTCTGAATGAACGCTTTGTGCCAAATTTAGCACCAGACTGTTTCTGTAGGGCTTGGGCTTTGACAGACTTTTTGTTCAGCAGCTGGCAGCACGGAGCGCGGTACCCAGCCTGGTCTCACCAGCGACTGGCGGTAACACTCGTGTGATGGAGGGTTGGACATTGTGAATCCCTGACTGGAAAAGCGATTTCAGAAAACAGAATCCTTTCCCTGAAACTGTTTATCAGTGGTCTCACCTGACAGTTTTTCTTGTTTGCCTTTCTGTGGAAGATGATACTCTTACCCAAACTTCTTGTTTCTAATTCTTTACCCTTCTTATTTGATAATGATTTGACTTGAATGAGGTTTCTGAGTAAAAATTTCTTTATGGAGAATTTTCTCCATTAAAATACATACATACATATGTATAAAGCCTATTCTCAAACTTTCCTCGTGTCAGCTGCTCCCAAAGGGTGTACCTAGGTTTCAGGGCATTTTGATCAACACCGTTGCTGTGCAGAAGGAGCTGATCAGAACGCAGAGAAGGGAGCTGCGGAGTTGTGGTCCTTTTGCAGTAGCAGCATTAGTTGGCTGTGTTTTTGCTGTCTGGTTTGGTCTTAGGATGTTGTGCATCTGACTTCTAAATTGCTTTCCCAATCTCCACCTCTTATTTTCCTCATTTTCCACAAACCCACCTGCCGTGTAGGATACTTGAGGTGCAGCCTCCTACTTGCTATTTGTTGAAGACCTCAGAGAAGCTTTTAATCCTTAGTTTAGAGAAAAAGACCCTAGAAAGACTTGCGGTAACTCTGCATTAAGTATCTGTTTATCCACAGATACAAAATATTTTACAGGGAATGCTAAGCTGTTGTTGTGCCAGTAATGGGATTTAGGGAGAGGTGAGTACCAGGTCCCACCTGGTACCTCTGTAGCTGAACCGTGGATGGGAGCATCTAAGTTCCCTGACTCCATCAGGGAGCAGGCAGAAGATTCGCAACCATTTGGTTGATGATCTGGACAGTGAAAGAAAGCATGGCATGTGCTGAGACCGCAGGAGATGGAGGAAGCAGCACCATAGAACCATATGATCACCTAGGTTGTAAAAGACCTTCAAGATCATCAAGTCCAACCATGCATAGTGCCGTGTCACTGGGGCGGCAGCATGTCCTCGCATTGCTGGGACCAGGTGGGGCCTTTGCTTGTGTAAGTGAAGGCTTTGCATTCCAAATCCAGAATGCATCTGACCCCCCTTGGGCATGGGTATCCCAACCTCCTCCCTGCAAGCTGCTGCTACCCCGGGGCAACTGTGTCATCAGCGCTGTGCTCCTACCCCAGCCATGCACTGTCCCTTCCCGGGCTTTGCTCTTAATTGTCTGTCAACCTGTGTGAACTCAAATGGCACCCAAAATTTATTTCAGACTCTCCATAATTAAGGATTACTTTTGTTACCATGGTGTTCCAAACACAGCATTACTTTCGGGTGCTGTATAATCATGTCAGTCTTAGTTATTGGAAGTGCACTGTAACTTTCTAAAGAACGTGGTTGTTACTGTTGTTAAGAGTAGGGTTATTTACTGTTCCCAGTGATATTTGGAAGGCTGTTGTTAAAATTAAACAGATGGCTACACTTTATATCTAGAAATCAAAATGTAATATGTATTCTGAGGACATATGCAATATAAATACAGGACTGTAATTTTCTAATTTAAATGATTAAACAGAAAATAAACTAACTAGAAAACCCAAACAGAATATTTAGAGATATGAGTAATGATTATGTCTTGTTTGTGTTGCAGTAGGGAAAAAAGCAGAAAAAGATTTAGGGAGGATCTAAGGCTGAGGTATGAAGAGCTTAATCCTTGCGTTAACTATCAGTAGTAAACAGATTGCTTTCAAAATTTCTTTTAGGAAACACCATCTATTCAATTTAGTCATCAAAATAAGTGGTGAAATCCAGACCTATGGTTACGATTTTGGCGGTATGAGCTTTTCAAGATGGTGCTTTCGGAGTGCTGTGGTGATCGACCATGAGAACAAGCAATTCCCCGTGGGAGCGTAGGGAAAAGCTGTCCCTTTGATGAGCTGCAAGATAATCGTGATTGCGGGCGGATAACCAGGAGACCTTCTTACTAGATAAAACACTTAGCACCTCCCTGACTTTAGGAACGCAGTTACTGACGTCTTGAATACGTACAGCTTCCCAGAAGCGCTGAGTAATAAACATCCATGTGCAATAAGTGCTTCTTAAGAAATAAAGCTCTGCATGCTCACCAGGTAGGAGGTTGGTAGAGAAGAAGTTGCTTTGCTCCAATTTGGAATAGTCTGAATTGTGTTACGAGATGAATAACTTTGCATCAAAACTAGTAGGACTGTAGTGTACAATGCAACGGGCCACCATGATTAGAGATCAGAAAGATCTCTACAGAATACAGAATACAGAAAGAGAGAATGTCTGAAGAGAGAAAGTAACAAAAAAAAAAACCTTATTAAAAAGTAAAAAAAAAAAAAAAAAAAAAAGGCTTTTTAAAGCTTTCCAGAAATAACTAGAATGAAATTTGATTATTAGGAGCTAACATCTTTTTCCATTGGAGCGTGTTACAGAGATGTGGCTGATGATGTTTTTCTGACATAAAGCTTTAATCAGTTCATCTCCTGCACTCCTTTTATAGTTTCTCCTTGAATGCTTTCAGGGTAATAGTTACTAGTATTCTTTTCATCGGGTTTTGTATTCTTTCCAATCTGCTTCTCACCTTTCTCTCTGCCCTTTGGTAAAGGACTATGGTATAAATCGGCATGACCTTTTCTGAGCCTACAGCACAAAGTGGTCTGTTCAGCTACAGTACTCAATAAGATGAAAAACAGTCTTTTCCATATCTAAATTTAATGCCCTCTGCACTAGAAAATGGGAAGCAGAAAATGCTTGTTCTTGTTCAGGCAGTGTCTGACAATGTACTGCTCAATCTGTGGCTGAGAAATCATTGGCATGAGAGTGTTTCTGTTCCCTTAGATATTAGTGGGAATGAGGACATGAAGATCCTTTAGAGTGCTTTGAAAAATTTATTGTTTATAAGACTAAAAAAGAATTACCCACACATCTTTTTATTAACTGAACTCAAAACTCTAAACACAGTGTCTTCGCCTTGACCTTCCTTTAGTACTCTTGTCTTCTCAAGCCTTCATCTAGGGACCTCAGCGTAAAGTGACGGCTTGTTTCTGGTTTTTGCTCCCCATGTTTCTCAAGAGTTGATCTGAGCACTGAGAACATTTCCAACCAGAAACAAGGAGAACAAAGTTTTGAGGCCAGATTTGATGGTAGATTTCAGAATTGCCAAGGATTGCGTGATTTCGGCTGAGAAACAAGTGAAGGTTGCTGCCATGGGAAGACTAGTGAGAGATACTTTGAGCTATTGCAGTCCATGGCTCTAGCTTCCTCACTGAGATGTCTCAGGCTGTGGAGGATAAACTGAGAAGTTTGGTGTGGGTTACTGTAAATAAGCAGAAGGTTTTAAAAAGGAATATATATANAAATGAAAGTTCTTTCTTAGGGAACAGTTTGTGTGTTCTCAGATGTGTCATACCCAGACTTTTTTTTTTCTTCTTCAATGCTTTTTTGTTTAGTGCTAATGGCACCTTAAACTTTAATCCTTTACAGTTAGCAAAGTACATTTGATGTTCTTCTGTGGAAATTTTGTCCTTAGTTACCCAGATAAACTGTCTGTTCGTGTGTCACAGCTGCAAAGAAAAATAAATATGATACATCTAAAGTCTTCTGTTTTGCCAGCTGGATTAGAGTGCCCTGCCATTATGGGACAATAATCATATGTTTCAACTCTTGCCTATTACTAGGAAACGAGAAAGGAACAAAAACAACCTTGGCCTTTCCAGTATCATGTGTCTTGTATTTCCACAATTTCCTAATTGCAAGAACCTTTTTGTTGGCATTCGAAGGACAGCCATTTTAAGATGAGAAGCTCATGCTTGACGTGGTAGGGGAAGGAGAAGACTATTGCTTGTTAAAGCTTTTGTTGTTCTTCCATAGCTGGGAAAGGCAGTTTACACCATGAGAAGACACTGTAATCATTGACTGAATTTCCAACATCCCCTGCTACAAGCTTCATCCCTTCAGAGGTAGGATGGCTGTAGGGATGCTGCCTGTCTTCCTCCCATCTCCATCCTGCAGCACTCCCGTACTCAATGCAGACCAGCTCTCGGCTTGTTCTGAGCAACGCCGTACACCAGCAGATGTATTTGTCATTGTATGTTAGTAGTTAATCCAGTCCACAGATGGCACACGCCTTTTCACTGTAGCTGTGCACGTTTTGCACACTCCAAAACCTTCTAAAGCCATTGCCCAGGGCCCCCGCAGTTGTTGTATGTGCAGTACTTTGTCTCTTCGCTGCCATCATCCGTGCCCATCTGTTAGGATGGCCTCAAGCCAGTTTATATGTCAGGCAGATCCTTTCAAATGGGCCTGGATAGTGAGCTTGCGTGTTTAATATGCTCAGGATGGCAACACGCCATGTCTTCTTGTACACATCTTCTGTGCACGTCGTCGTTGCTCAAAGGCATTGGGGCAGTGCCACGTTCAGTTCAGTTGCATTTATAGACGCCTCCATCCACCTGTATCCACTACTCTGACAATAGTGAAGGTTGTTTTAAAAGGAGGGGGAAAAAGGTGGGATTTTCAAAAAGTGTAGTCAAATGAGCAGCTTAAATCACATGAACGTTTGGGACAATTGGGAGGGGCATTTCCTCTGTGGAAATAGGAGATAGGGAGGGGCACCCAGTTGGATCAGGGATGGGATGAGTAGTTGCCAGCACCTTTCAAAGCTTGCAAGTGGTGTGTGTTTTTACTGGTGAACTCTCGGTGTGTAAAAGATGCTGCTACCCAACTGTGCGGCTCTCTGCTCAAGCAGGCGGAAGCATTTTGATCCAGGAATCCGTGCTTATGCTTTTCAGGTCTGCCCTACTCAGTTTTGGTGCAAGGGTGTCCGTTTCAGTTAGGAAGGTGATGTTGCCTTGCAACAAAGCAACTAGAGCAGGAGATCCCTGGCTAGAACAGATGTGGTCAGACCAGTGCAACACGTTCTTTATTTGGACAGCAGTCATTTGCTCCAACATAAGTGCTTTTGTGCTTCCTACATCCGCAGCAGGAAGAGTTGTACTGTTTTAATTATGCTAGCTGACTGCCAATTTATTCATACAGTTAATGTAGGAATTCTGTGCAAGTACGAGTTCACTGAGTGAAACCTTGGGCATCTGCTTTCACTCTGGCTAAGTCCCACCTGTATCCACACTTTCTCCTTCCTGCAACCTTATTGGTAGTTTTTCCCTTAAGTCTTATCTGTATGGTGTGTTATTTTTCATTATTCTTTAAGGACGAGACTGGCAACCGTTGATTAACTACCTTGTTGTGTTGCTTATTTCTGAAGCGTAACGCTCTATAGCACTTGATACCAAAATCGTTGTTGTTACTCTCCCACAGATTGAGAATTTGTCTCTTAGTGAGCTCAGCTATTCCCTTTTCCTGTGATCAGCTGGAACCTCCGTTCAGACATGCTCATGTATTCAGGACAGCATGGTTTTGCTTTATGGTAATCAAGTGGAGGTTAGGGAGGAAGGATTGGTTTGTAGCCCAGAAACCCAATTTGGAGTCATATGGAAGAGAGACTGTGCCAGAAAGCTTTGGTTCTTGAATACAGATTAGTTCTTCAGGAACTGATCCAAAAAGTGGGGAAAAACTGTGTGTCAGGAGAACTCCCCCTTTTTGCTTTGGTTTTCACTAAAGGTCTTAATGATGTCCCTTAAGAAAGTGAGCAAGAAAAACAACAGCCCACTGAAGAAGTGATTTCTCTTGAGGCATGCCTCTTAGAGAAAAAAAATACTTAATGAAATCTTAGATGCATTATGCATTTGCATTTTTAAACCTACTGTATAGGTTTGGCTGGCAACCAAATTAATAACCCAATAAATCATTGCTATGATATTAAAGGTATTATACCAAGCGTGCTCATTGGCATGGTTTACTCAGACCCAGGTGGTGCTTTTTTGTTGTTGTTGCTGCCAGTCAATACTGAAATCCTTTGTTAATTAAAAGAACAAATTTTTATTTCTTGCATTATTTTTAACCCAAATGCTTTTGCCCTCCCTACAGAAGTAACACGCTTTGATCTGCAAATGCTGTATTTCAGCAGTGCATCTGGAGCCCATTTCTGGTTGAGGCTTTTCAGAGCAAAGTTCTAGGGCTGCAGCTTTTAGGGTAGGGGGATATTTTTCTGAGATGAAAGCTTAGGCTCAAGAGTGACTTCTACCAAATTAGAAGGTCACGGTTATTAAACATAAAAAGCAGCAAAGGAGATTACTAGTTTATAAATGCTGCTACTCGAAATTATAGAGCTACTGTAGAAAGCTGAGAAAAGCTGGTCTAAGGCACAATCAAACCAGGAAATCGAAAGCCTCGCTTTTTATGTCTGTATGAGAGGCTAAACTGTTCTCTTTTATAACTGCTCTGCATTTGTGCTTCAGTTGTAGTTGATTTTCTTCATGCCTTGGGACAAATCAGTGTACTATTAAATAACGGACCTAGTCCATTACTAAAACCTGGTCCTGGGCATGCGAGCAAAAAAGGCTTGGATGTACAGAAAAACCCACCTGAACATGCTGGGTTCTGTAGGGAAGCCCTGCAGCTTTGTGGTTGTCGTGCCTGTCCATGAAACTGTTCTTTTCACGTTGACTTCTGTGGTCTTTCTGTCTTACCCCGAGAGGTTCTGAGCATGTTCAGTCCCACCATGGAGAGTCCATTGCTTCCAAGCTCTGGTCTCTCCTGGATTTCTCAGCCAGCTTGTGCAGAGCATGTTTTTCCAGGTGCTGCAGTGTTTAGGTTCCTTGGCTTTTTGGCTGTCAGCACCTCTAGTTTTGTGCCAGCCATTGTGCTGTACTCAGCGTGCGCGTGGCTTGTCTCCAGTAGCGGGGATGTGGGGAAATGGCATTCACCTAAACTGCAGCCTGCAAATTCCTATTTCTTTTTCCTTCTTTATTCCCAGAGAACATCCCTCGGGAGACACTGATGCATTTCGCGGTGAGGCTGGGTCTGCTGCGGCTGACGTGGTTTCTGCTCCAGCAGCCAGGAGGAAGAGGAGCGCTCAGCATCCACAACAACGAAGGTGCTACGCCCGTCAGCTTGGCCTTGGAGAGGGGCTACCAGAAGCTGCACCAACTTTTGACAGAGTAAGGATGATTTAGTGGTTACTCTGCTCATTTTCCATTCTCTGTGTCGTGCTTCCCTTTACTTTATCCTTAAGGACTGTCTAAGAGCTACACTCTACCCTTAAAGACAATTTTTCTATAATTTCACTTTTATTGCTAGAAACAATGGGGGCATGTCCTTAGGATTTATGGTCAGCGCAATAATTCCGTTGGGTTTTCCTTTCCTCTTCTACTGCACAGTGTTCTGTTTCCAGCTGTCCCTTAAAGCCCAACATTAGTCACCATAATATCGAGTAATTAAGACAGACCTTATGCAAACACAAGCAAAAAAGCTTTGCTTCAAACAAGTACAGCTGTCCAGAAGAGCGTAGCTAGCAGGCTTTGTGGTGATGGTTGTGACTGTCACATTCTTACTTCGTAGATTTGGAGGGTTTTGGTTAAACAAGGCCACAAAAATCTTACTGAAATAAGGCAGCATCTTGTAGAGAATAGATATCTACCAGTATAGGTAGGAATTTAGGTAAAAATTAATGGAAGTATGTACAACAGAAACTGAGAAGCAGCGAGATCTTGGCAACTCATAGCAAGTAACTTGTTGCATGAGCATTTACTGCAGTGTTTTAGAAGGAGTCCTTCAGAAAATGGAAAGTTGTTTTTGAATAGCAAATGTTTGGAATACTAGCTTTAAAAGCTGCAGCTAATAAAGACAAAGAGCTTAAAGAAGTCCTGGGGGTGGGTATTTGTAAAGGAGGATAGATTTGGTCTGCATGTCTGTTATTCTGATGCCTAGTTCTCTTAAGCTTTGTTATTAATTTTGTTTTCCTGGTTTGAATTTTCAGATGCTTAGGGTTTATGTTGAGTGACCCAATGTCATGTTTAGGAGTCTTCTGTGTTGTCCACATTCTCACGTGACATTTCATTATGCTACAAATTGTAAATTCTTCTTCTATCTATAGTTGTTGGACATGATGTTAGAGGCAGGAAAAAATAAGATACGCTGCTGGAGTGATTGCATTTAAATTTCATCTTTAGTAATTCAGCCAACCACATACCAAGTGGGGATGAAGGAGAAGGTGCAGGGTGGGACAGGAGCTGTACTCTAACCTTTTCTTTACCACCATTGGCTGGGATCAATACAGAGATGATGACAGTGTTGCTTTTTTTTTTCCACGCGAGTTCAACAGCAGTCACACTGTGAAAACACTCGACGCTCTTGCAGGCTGTCTTGTAAAACTGGAATATGCCAATTCATCCTGCAACTGCAGCAAAGTTCTGTTAACATCATTAGTCTCACCTTGGAGAATTTGCATACTATCAAGAAGCTTAAATTAGCCAAAACTTGATTATAGAGCTCACAGCAAATAGTGCAATCTGAATATGAGTAGAGCTGGTAATTCTAAAAAGAAATGGGAAGTAAACGGAGCTATTACAACAGCTATTCATGTATTTGGTCGTGTATTTCACAACCAGTTCCAATACTGCGACAGCAGTTCTCGCCTGGTGGAAAAGAGCCGAGCACTGAGGTTACACGGCATTGCCCTCTGCCATTCATTCCCTGGAGCAGCTGCTGCTGCTGCAATCCCCGGGGTCTTTCTGGTGACCTTTGCAGTTCATCTTCGAGCACAGACACTGTAGCAACCTCAGTACCGTTACCATCAAGGTGCTGGCTCCTGTTCGTTTTAATATATCCTTAAACTGTTTACATGGGTTAAGCAAAATTATGGTTAGTTTTCCTCTTGGACCTGTGGGTGGAAATACAATGCATAAACATCTGATGGCCGTGCCACGCAACCCATGGCTCCGAAAACCTTGCTACCTCCGTGCAGAGCTGCGAACAGGCTGCCCAGCAGAAGCTGTGGGCGCTGGAAGTCGTGGAGCCTGTCCTCGCTGCCCTGGACAGGGTGACGTGCCGTGCTACAAGCTCGGGGCTGCCTGGAGCAGTGGCAGCACTGTGTGACATGGGGACCGCCGCGGCCCCTCGCACAGGAGGATGGCGGCTGCAAAACGGAGACGGCCTGTTTCTGCAGCAGAGATTTCGTGGTGCTTGGTGCTTTCTGCAATCGCATGGGATCAGGGCCTGAAAATCCCCGCTGGGAGGAGAAATAGTGAGTTTCAAAATACAGAAAAGCAGCCAAATTCCACGACAAGAGTATATATCATTTATGTGCTGTCAAAACACAATGGATACTGTACAACCGATTTTCTGCACTCTGCTTATGCGCAGGCTGTATAATCCACGCACACAAATTTGGCACGCAACTTGTACCACTCAGCAAAATACAGAGCAGCAATGCATGTTAGTGAGAACCCGTACAAAGGAGTCATTATTTTTACAAGTAATTAAACTGCACTTCACAAAATAAATGAATGCAGTGTGTTTTGTGATGCATTATCCTTGGGGGGATTTTATTGTTCACTTGCTTGCTAATTTGCAGGACCCTGTACTTCACAATGATTCTCCTGGTCAGCATGGGGAAGGGGTGAAGTTTTGCTGTAATTAGGGTACAGTCGTTAAAAAGCAGACACAAAACCTCCTCCGTTGATGCAGTTTTGTCTGGGTTCAGCTGCAAAGCAGCCTGATTCAGCTGCAGCGTAAATATTTTTCTCAAAAACTAATTACGCTGGTGACATTTTGAATTTCTGTTTATCAGCTGAGCTTTCCCTTTTCAGCTGTTGCAGTTCATTTAAAAAATGAAATGTTGCAAGCGTGGAAGTCATCTTTGCTGTAAGCTCGAGCTTGTGAACTGGCTCCTGCATCCTCTGGCCGGAATGATGCACGCGCTGCTGCTTTCGAGGCTGAAGCGAGGAGCTGCAAAGGAGCCCACGTAGGCTGCCCAAGCTGGAGAGCGAGATGCTGATAGCAGCGTTTGTTCGTCGGTTGTGTAGCATTCCTGAGGGCACTTGTTTTATCTTCTAGATTAAAGCTGCACATAAATGTTGTCCTGCGATACAAATGGAACAGGACAGTGCAGAAGGGTGGGACTTTTTTTAGGGAAAAAAAGCATATAAGGGTTTTCTCTAGGAACATTCTTGTTTGCTTGCTAGCAGCTTGGCTAGCAGTTGTTTCTCAAATATACCTGATCTTGCATGAAAAAGCCTTGGAAACCAGGCAGGTTGCATAGCTCTCTCTGAGTTTCAACAATTTCTGAGTGTGTTAGGAGTGAATTCAAAAATGAAGGCTCCTTCCTTGAAGCCTGCTACTTCCTTATGTTTAAATTGGGCAATGCTAGCTTCAGGGCGTTGGCAGCTCTCATCTGCTGTGCTCGTTAGAGAAAAGAGGGCTCTGAAGAGGCAGCAGGGTTTATTAACCAGGGGTAGCGTGTTCCGTGTGAGTAACTTGGCCTCAGCAATAGGACAGCTGCATTTTGCGGTGGTTGATGTTTTCAAATACAGTTCAGCGTAGTAACATAATCTGCCTGCCAGCTCCATGTTCTTCAATGCTTTGTAAGTCAGGCAAGTAAAATGGCTCCAAGAAATAGCTAGTGTTCAGAATTTCAGAAGAGTTGAAGTGCCGTTCTATAAAATATATGCTGATTTTGTAATCTGATTT
The DNA here is from genome assembly GCA_013399115.1 of Anseranas semipalmata. Lineage (NCBI taxonomy): Eukaryota > Metazoa > Chordata > Aves > Anseriformes > Anseranatidae > Anseranas > Anseranas semipalmata. The sequence goes on from VXAA01006441.1 coordinate 618,355, forward strand.
CATTTCTGCAGAACAAAGTTCTGTCCAGCAACCCAAAAGTATCTGTTTTTTTTTTTTTTTCTGTGAAGCCAAATACTTGTCGTTCCTTCACAGCTCAGAGTGATTTATGCTCCCTGAAAGGGGAGTAAGAGAAAAGTAAAGTCCCTGAGAAAGACTCTTAGAAAGTCTATAAAAAAGCATTTTTCCCGTCCCTGCAGAGGGGAAGATTCAGGGCTTTAACAGTCTCTTGAGTTTTTTACTCGAACGTTAGTTTTGCTTTTGCTGTTTTCTCTGCTTGCTTCTTATTACCGTGAAGCACTTCTGTGTGGCTGTGTGTGTAACATCTCCTGTAGCAGCCAGGTGGCCCAGTATGTGAAACCGTAAGTCAGTACGAGTGTGTATTTCCAAAATTAAACTGACCTAGTTTTATTTAACACATATGAGAAATAGCTCACTGGTAGCAGAAGTGTTTTGTGAACATTTTGCATTACTTGATTATCACTTGCTATTGTTCTGATTTTATGTAAGTAATTGGTGTAGTCTGCGCTGTAATCTCCATGGTGCCTCTCACATGAGGAAGCTTTTTCAGTAACTTTACTTTTGTAATTGAATACACTTTTCTGGTTTTCTAGGCCAGAGCTGCAAGAGGATTTGTCTGGTATCTCACTTCTTTGCTTACCCATTCAGCAAGTCCTTTAAGCGTGTGTTTTATTTCAGAAGTGTCCAGTTCATCTTCAGCAGGTGGTTTAAGTGTGGTCTTCAAATTGAGCATTTCTTACAGTGCACTGCCAAATGGGGACAACGGTTAAAGCCAGACATTTTTAATTTACTGTTGCTGTTAGGTCGTTCCGTTAACTTCAGTCTTTGCGCGGGAGAAGAGCCGTCTGCGGTGCAGATGCGTTCCGAGATGACAAGTTTCCTGGGGCTGGAAACGTCGCCGACCGCCGTGACTTCGGTGCCGGGTTGTGGCACTGCACGGAGCAGGGTGCTCGGACCCCGTCCTCTCTGCACCCCGCCGTAATTGTGAGCTGGGAACTGAGCGTAAATGCTCCCAGTCTCCCTTCGGCTGCTTGTTTCTCCCATTATTTGCTGCTTAGGGAGCGTGAGTGGGACGCAGCTGGGGACATGCAGGTGGCCCGAAGGTTGCCACCACAATGGGCAGGCCATGCTACACGTGCTTTTAATTTTATTTTTGGCTAACCAGAATCAAGAGTTTACGGAAGTAATACTATATCATCTAGTGTTTTCCTTCCGTTCTTCCATCCAAAACCAAGCAACAAAACCTTTTGATTGCTATTTGGGGTGCAGGGCAGTAGGTTTTAGGGCATGGCTTGCTCTCATTGTGCATCTGTTAGGAGAGGGGAACAGCTAGCAGCCTTTGTCTCTGTAAGTGCTGGCACAAGATTAACATTTAAGGGGACATTCGAAGTCATTAGAAGAGTAATGAGAGAGGAGCTGATGAGAGATCCATGTGTTAAGAGGATGCTGTTTGGCTACGAAAGCATGGGAGTAGTAGTGATCCAACAGGATCCGGCTTTGGGGCTGTGTATTGCTGAACTTTGAGATGATTTTTTGCAGCATGATTGTTTCATTGGTAATTCTTCCTGGTTGGAAAGATGCTGAGGTGCTGTGGGTTTCCACTGGCCGTGAGGGTACAGCAGAGGAGCAGATGGGAGTGGGGGCAATCAGGTGTGAATCAGGAGCAGGACGAGTTTGTGCTTCCCTCTTTCCACCTACTCACCCACTGCATGCTCCAGCTTTTACTCTTTTCCTAGTGTCTTCCAACATCCTTATTAAGACTTGTATTGTCATTCATTGGCTCCCTCCTCTCCTTTGTTTCATATGTATCCGCCTCTGAATACAGAAGAGAGAAAGAGGCTTTGTCTCTATGGTAGGAACAGCATTTTACTTTCTCTGATATCCTGTTTGGCAATTGGAGGTCCTAGGAGATGATGTTCATGTAAACAGGCCTGTGAGGAGGAGAAGGAAGAGATTTAGAGGAGATTTCAGAAGATTTGGTAAGATATGAGAAGAAAATGACCACCACCACCACCCCCCAGCAATCCTGATCCTGAGGTGAACCTAAAGGTTATAGGGACCTCAAGCCCAGAACTGCCTTGTGTGTTTGGTAGGTACTAATGGAAGGGCTGAGGGTGTGAGGATGCAGCTGCGAAGTTCCCAGGTGTGCAGAACAGCCCTGAGCGTTTGTGACTTGTGATAGACTGGTTCCATTCCAAGTCAGATTTAGAAAATGTGAATGGGTGATTTCCCAGAAGTGCTGTTCTGTTGGCGTGGGTCAGCTGGATACTCAGTTACCATCCTTCCTCAGAGAGAAGTCTTCTTTCCACATCACTTGTCCCTATCAAAGATTCCTTTTTTAGCTGGAAATAGAATATTGCACAAGGAAGCAGTCTCCATGACTGTACTTTTGTATTTAAAATGCAACAGATGGCATCTGAGTGCATTCCATGGATTCACCTTAAATTTCTTTTGCTTGTTGATGCAACTCCACCTGATGTTGAGTTCTGTTTTGGAGCTATGGCCCCAACATCCCAAGCAGGACATCTTTCTTTTTAGGAAAGGCTATGAAAATGAAACAAATGCAAAAGTGCATTTAATAACAGACAGTTATTCCTATGGAATGTGTATCATACTGTTTGGCAAATATATTTGCCTGACAATTTGTTGTTTTATTTTTTAATATATAATTAACATTGAGGCCTCAGAAACGCTTGGGTTTGCAGACCGTTTGTGGTAGGAAATACGTTCTGTTTGCTAAGATAACTGGACGTGCTCTCTTAGGATATGTAAGTCTGCAAACAGCTGTTGAAGGAACAAGCCAGATTTCCTCCTTGTGTGATTTCCTACTGTATGGTGTATTGGTCATTGGACTGAGAAGTTAGCATTAAATGTTTTGAATCCAGTTGTTAAAGATTTAATCTGATATTAAAGGATAGGTTATGCAATCCTGAATTCAGTTCAGTGTCCAAACCCACTGCAGTTCATGTTTGTGGGGAGTACCGTAAGGGGTTAGTCATCATTACTGCAGCACATGAACTTTAACTCTTTCCTTCAACATCAAAAGCATTCCTATTAGTGAGCACTCTGTAAAACAGTCTTATGTAAGAAACTTTTTCTGCTTTCCTGTGGCTTTTGGTACGTTTGGAAACACCTGAAGTATAAATACTGTGGTTAAATCACTTTCCAGTGTATGAACTGTCAATTTGTTTTAACCCGTTCTAGCACATACGAGTTGCATGTGTTTCCTCAATCTCCTGTATGATACATGCTGATGATTACAAAAACAGTGAGGACCAAGAAAGTGTTTGTGTGCGCTAGCATTTTGTACATCATTGCAGACTGTGGAGTTGTTGATGAAAAGCTGATTGTACCCATACAAAGCCTGTAGTACCCCAACACTTCTGCAATAGCTTTGAAGCTCCAATTTGTCAAATTTCTAAGAAACTGATTCCATTTACTTTGTACTTCCAAAAAAAAATCTGTTAGAGGGACGTTAAGGGGATACACAGTGAAAATGGACACATTGGGTCCTCTTAGGAGTAATAGTTTTGCCACTAAATATTAATTGTGATTAGTAATGAGCAGTTATTGCCATTATCTGTGGCTGATTCTTCCTGGCAGCCTGCAATTTCGTTTGAAGAATAAGGAGATGCTTTGGAGTCCCATAGCCATTAGCGATGAGTTTGGGAAATTGGCTTTTTTTGTTACGGTTTTCTGGAGTCTTGGTCTAAGATTCTGGTGACTCTGGTAAATCTGGGTGCAGATTTTCATCAGAGGGACTGTTGGCTTGATGTATGTAAAATGTCAGTGTTAGGGACATGTTGTGCAAGAGCCACCAAGTCCAGCTTCCTGTCCCGGTAGGCACCGTTCTTTGTTTATCCCAGATAACGGACATCTATCTCCTATTTTCAGTGTGATATAACAGCAATAAATCAGAATTTGAATAGGAATATAAAATTACCTTTCAGTTTAGGTTTCATTTGCCTTACAGATAAAAGCACCTAAATTCTAGCATTTCCTAGTTTTTGGCTGCAGCCATAATACTACTTGTTGTGCTGTTGTTTTTTTGTTTGTTTTAAGTGATTTATTTTCTTTATCACATGAATCTAGGAGCTGGTGCTTTCAGAATCACCCAGCAGCCGTGGCCAGGCTTGCAGTAAGATCCCGAGAGCTGGCAGTGCTGCTGAGTTTGTGTTGTTCCAGCCGAGGTCCGGCTCTGAAGTCTGGAGGGGATATCCCCAGGAAATAACACCTTGAGTTCCCACACCGCCTTCCTCACCCGGCTGTGGAACTGCGGGATCGGCCTTCCTAGGCCCTTTGGATCAGTTTCTGATCTCTTCCCCACTGTTCCTCTCCCCTGCGGTTAAAACCTATTATCAGTGTACTGGAAAACCGTTCTGTCGGAGCCCCAACACAGCCAAATTTCAAACCGCTCTAACCGACGACTGCTTCTGAAACGTTTGAAGGCGGGCAGAGCTTTTACTCCAGTCACAGCGTGGTTTTTGTTCTCCCCTCCTTACTTATCTTCCCGCTTTTTAAAAATATCTGCAGGAAGCTCGGAGCCGCGCTGTGTCATTGCAGGCTTTCCTCTACCTCTTTCCTCCTCTCCTTGGCCCAGGGCCATCCTATCTGCTCCACCACGAGACCAGAATAGATCCAGCACACAAATCCGGCACGGCTCCTCCTTCGCCGGGGACGGCTCTGCTTGGGCACTAAGCGGAGGTTTGAAAAATAGTATCGCTTGTGGTGTTTCACGTGTCAGATGTGCAGTAGGTGATGCTGTGGTTTGGGCAAAATAATTAACTCCCGGTTCTAGCAGGTCATGGCCTGAGGTTATTCTGGAGGTGGTGAGGGTTTGGGGTTGCTCCTCCCCTCGCAACGTTTGGGATCAGCATCCTTCCTTCAGCCCCATTTCCGCAGATGAAGGGCCGGCTGGTAAGTCTTTCCTTTCTCCCTGCAAGCTCTGTTCTTTTTTGAAGCCAGCAATTTCCTTTCTAGGTGTGCCTCTGTGCAACAGAAAGCTGGGTCAGAAGCAGCAGAGACCGGGGCTGGAGGACTCCTTCCAGGTTTTCTCAATGGGACACGGCTCGCTGCCGTGTGGTTGTGCCGAAGGTGGAGGCACGCGAGTGACCGCTGTGGACCTCGTTGGTCAGTCCTTGCCTTTTGAACCAAGCGAGATACTTTCTTCTGCAGAAGTTTGGCTCCGAGATGGTACAAAGGGAACTTTCTGTTCATTGGTGTCTTTCAAGTATTTCTATAGGAAGCTGTTGAAAGGGGAGGGTGAGAAAGAATTGACCCAGGATGGTCAGATGCTATAATAAGACATATCTCCCCTGTTGCTGGCAAACTGTGGTTTAGACTTTTGTGCTGAATGGAAGCAGATTTTCAGACTACTTGAATGCAGGAGTTTCTATATACGTGTTTGTTAGTAAATCTTTAGTAAATATTTGCGTATTTGTTTTTGTCTCCTAGTAGACCAGCTTGGATATGCGCTTGTATACAATTACAACTACTACAGAAATTGCTAAGCTGTACAAAATGAGCACCTTTCCCAGGGAGGGCGCACGAAATGCAGGTCTATAAAGCATATTCTCTGGAAGAACGTGTGTTTTTATAATCTCTCAGTAGAACCTGGGGCTTGTGAGCCAGGCAGGAGACACACGAATGGTTAAGCTCAACATACAGAGACAAGTGAGCAGGAGTGTATTCTCATGTGATTTACGTGCTCTTGAAAGTGATTGTCTGAACAACAGAAATAGCAGCATGCAAACAACTTAACACCCGTGAGCACTCATTTGTCCTCTCTGCTGCAGTCCTTCAGTGCCTGGATGCATCAGTGTACAAGAGGGATGACTTGGAGGAGTCAGTGGATCGAGCCATCCTCTGCCTCACTGCTTAATTATGTGCAGCACGAGTGACTGCTGCTAAAAATGCAAAGTCTGAGTTGTCTGTAGTTGGCTGGCATGTGAGCAAGATCTTGGCTATTTCAAAAAGTTTAAACCCCTTTATGGAGTGCAACAGATTTCCAGCTCGAATATAGCAAGGAATTGCTGTCTTTGTGAGCAGCAGTGATTATTTGATCAGGCTGGCCTGCGAGAAGGTGGAGGTGGCAGATTGCAGGAGCGGTAGCAGTGGTGGGCGTACTCACCGTGTTGCAGGGGACCGTGCTTGCCTGCAATTTTACCCCAAGTTTTGAAGCCACCGAGGGTCCTCTAAGGCTGCAGTTGTGCAGGCTGCTTTGTGGGCGCCCATTTGAAGATGCTTGTAAGTATACTTGAAGCTGGTGACAAAGTGGAGAAGGCTGTTGCGTTCTTTAAGCCTGCTGCTGTTGGCCTCGTGAATGGGTGAATATATTTTTTGTGATGACCGCTTCATTGTGCTCCAGGAGTGGCCCTGAGTACAGTGATTTCTCGTACACGACAGCTGAAAAGAAAGATACGCCAGGCAGAAATGTCTGTGTAGCCTTGATAAAGGAAGGTCATTTATTTAGCCACTTTGCACTTGTACTGGCTCGGTTGACTTCAGAGCCTCAATGACTGGATTTATACTAATCACCACCAGAAAACTGTACACTTCCTTCTGTTTCTCTATGGAAATATTGATTCTGTTTATGTCAAAAGTAATTCTGTAGAAGTCAATTGAGTTACGTTGTGGCGAAGGGTGGAAAACGTAGGTTCACTTTGTCTGAATTTGCTTTGCGTCTAGCTGATTTAACCCAAACTGAGTCACGGGAGGAGGTGGGTGGCTGTACCGCACTGCCGCTGCCCCCTCCCTCGGCTGTGCGGCTTTCTCTGTATATGGACCTTGCTGAGTTCCTTAATCGTTTTCATACAATCGCAGCTTTGTCCCAGGCCTCTTCTAGGGAAACCTGTAGCTAAAGGGAAATCTGGGGATGCCGGCTGTGGGGGCATGCTGTCAGCTCAGGCTGACACTCGGTAGATGCAGTCCCAGTGGAAGGACGATGGAGAGGTCTCCGTTTCTCGTGCCCACGAGCAGGTCAGTGTAAGCCCCAAATCCCTCAATCCCTGTTCAGTTCCACGCGTCTCTCCTGGGAGATGTGTCTCTCATTAGGGCGTGTGATGATTAAAACAGGCTTTTGGTTTCCTGGATCAGTTCTGATTCAAAATGAAAGTTATGAACCTGAAGCTTCAGATGAACACCTTGATAAGATGAACGTTTCCGCACTCTGTTAAAGTGACAATGCTGCCTCTGTACAGCTTGGTGAGAGCAACCACATGAGGAATTACTGCTTTGAGTTGTAACCTTGTGCAAAATCAGGGTTTGATGTTTGAGATGGCTGAATAGAAGTTTCTGTTGACTAGAAGTAACTGCTGAGTTACTTTTTCATTCTTACCTACAACAGCACCTTTTTTTCCTTTCTTTTCCTTTGGTAAAAAGAACATCAGTGTTGTTGCTGCAGAAGGACAGCTGTCTCACAATATTGAGAATGTCTCACATAGAAGCAGTTTCACAGGGCAAACAAAATTCATTTCAAGAGTGACAGAATTGCTACAATTTGATGGCTGTTGGCTGTTTGTGAAGAGGCGTGCTGGTTTCGGTGTAGAAGTTGTACTATCTGTATCGTAAAAATTGTCACTCCCTCTAACTTGTCCTTCTGCAGCCTTTCTTTCAGGTATCTGTTGTTCTACAGCAGCTCCTTTGGTGATCTTCACCTGCAGTACATTCTATTTAAAAAGCAATTGCAGTGCCCTTTCTTACTAGTCACTCGTGTGTTCTTCTGGTCTGGGGGAAAAAAGCAGGTCTCCCTACCTGAGAAAGACCTTGTGAAATACAGCTCACGGCTGCGTTAGCTGTAAATCCCATTCATTTTCAAGATGGAGACGTGTGCGTGTCTGTTCGTCTGTCTGGCCCTGGAGCCTGTGCTCTGCTTCTTGTGGGCCATTGATTAGATGACTGTCCAGAGTGAAGAACAGCGTGCGTGTCCTGCAATGCAGCATTCCTCCTCGCTCGCAGATTAACCTGCGGTGATTTTATTTCAGAGAGGAAGCCAGGGAGCCGGACTCGTGGAGCACCTTGTCGCACACAGTGCACACCGGGGACTACTGCGTGAAGCACCACCGGCGACTCGATGTTTACTTGCTGACGGCTGAAACCAAGGAACGGGCAAAGGCCAGCCTGGAGAGCGACATACGGCAGCTTCAGATGCACATGCAGAGCCACCAGCACATGGTAAGGAAACGCCTGTGATGACTGAATAGGGGGGAGCTGGGTGTTTGCTACTGTCGTAAGCAGCCTGGCGCCTGGTGGGGACGTCCACACGCAGGCACCATTCAGGGGTATGTTTACAGGTGAGTCTAGACATTTTCTCTGGATGTCATTATCAAACATCCAGGCAGACACCTGCCTGTTTTCTCCTTATTTGAGCATGGGGAGATCTGATAAAGCTGTGTTAGGAAGCAAATTTTCTCCTCTCAGAAGAGCAGCAGGGTCGGGGCTGTGCAGCACCAGCTCTGCTGGGACGCAGCGCTCTCCCCGTTCCAGCTCCTGCCTTTTCCTTTGGCTGGGACGCACTTAGCACAAGGCCACATCGGACGGGCAGGGAAACCTTCCTGGAGGTGCATCGTCCTTCCAGCAGCAGGCAGATGTTGGGTACCGTATGGTATGCTTTGGAGAGGGGGTCAGGACCTGTGGGGATTAGCACGCCGGGTACATCTGTGTTTGGACAAAAATGACAGGGTCAGAGAGGAGAGTGAAGGGAAAGCGTCCAGTGAGGCTGATGGAGAAAGCAGCGGTTTTCTTAGCGCATCAGTGTAGGACTCGGAGGAGAAGCTGACCCCAGCCACGCAGTGTGCGTGCCCATAGCCCTGCCCTCGCTGGGACCTGCAGTGGTACAAGGCAGGGGCTTGGGAGATGTCCTCTTGGTGCTTGAAAATCAATGCCAAAGGGACTCCTTCGAGAGGGGAAGATGAAGCAGCGGGACACTTCTGTGCAACTTCTCAGAACTACTCTGCGCGTGTTGCACAGCTGCCATCGCTTTATCACTCGTAGATCTGCTGCTACGGGGGTGTGGGATTTAAATAACGCTGCTCCCGGGCATTTCTGTGCCTTTAACCAAGCAAGGAGAGAACTGTTGTCTGCAGTGGGCTGGGGGAAGTTCGGAGGTGTTGGTCACCCTTCGCCCGAGCACGAGATGTTAATCACTCCCAATCTCAACGGGAACTGGGGACGTGAGTGGCAAAGCAGAGCTAACCATGAAATCGCCTCCCTGCACTTCCCCTTTTCATCAGATGGCACTGAGGCACGGCCGGCGTATCGAGCTCATTCCTTGTCTGCTAGAGCGAATGCCAGATGGGTACATTTTGTCTGACAATGAAATCACAAAAGGCTATGTTTAGACTTTTTCTTTCCAGCGCTGTTTCACTTCACATCTAATCTGATTAGGATTTGGAACGCAGCCCTGTAATTATTTCGTTTAGGTTCATTTAGGGTCAGTTAGAAGCCAGTTGGCTTCCTTTGGAGACGGTTCTGTGACTTCAGAATGATTTCACTGTGAGGATGCTGGGGCTGCCACGGCCCCTCCTGCGTGTTCCAGAACAAGTGTTGCTGTTGTCTGTGTCCGTCCATCCATCCTGGCCAGGGACCAGCAGCACGGTGTCCGTGCTCTGCTGCAGGGCTAGATGGCCGATGGAAATGGTTCCAGTTTTGCAAGCCCGTGCTGCCTGCCTCCTGTGCTCACCTGCCTTGGGCTGCCTCGGAAAACACGAGCTGTGTCGTAGCTGGCAGCACACACAGCTGCACGAGAGACAGGTGCTGGGGTTGTTTTAAATAGGAGAGCCATCACAAACACCAGAAGTACGTTTAGCGGTCTGTGATTCAGTGATTTGGTGGCAGTGGTCATAGTTTGCAAACCTCAGAGTGTGGAAAGAATACTAAACACAATATCCTCATCGTAGCAGGGATGATCTTAGCCACTATTTGTATATGCAACACCCAGAAGTTCCCTGCAGCGCATCAACTACACACTGGCCCTTTTGTTGTTCGGGGAGAAAAGGGTTGTTTAAGCTGGCATATTTGGTGTGAAATTCTGTTTCTTGGGGAACTTTTGGAGTCTTAAAGAAAATTTGAAGGAACCTGTTTGAGTTAGACTGCTAGGGTACTTTTTTTTGAGTCTTTTTATGAATAAAAGCAAAAAATAACAGAGGTTTGAAGTAGATTCTTTAGAGTGCTGAATTTCTAGAGGGCCACAGGCACTCCTCACCTGCTGACTGAGAAACCAGCGTGTCCTCCGAAAGCGTACAGTGAAAATCCCAGAGCCTGCCTTGAGAGCTGCTTTCCACAGAAAATCAAGGAAGCTCTGTGGGATGTGTATTGAAGGACTGAGATTGCTCATTAATTTAACAAGTCGCTTTTTCTGCTATATGAACATTGAAATGCAGCAGCGAGAAGAATAAAAAAATGGTACTGAAACAGAGATGGTTCTTTTTCAGTAAACGTTTGATTGTATCGAGCTATAAAGCTTGGTGGATTCTGGACAAAGCAGATATGCTGGACAGGAAATGTAGATTAGACAGAAACTGAGTGCTTTGCTACTGTTCCACAGTATTGCACACATTAATTTTAATAGGATGCTGTCATGTTCAAATTTTTATTTCCATTTAGGAAATAAATTTCAGATAATTATGCATGCATTTCTCAGGAGTAGATTAGATGATTAGTTCAATCCTAGAACTAGGAGACAAGTGACTGTGCTTGGACACTGACAGCCAGCTGCCGTGTCTGAAGTAGCGTTTTTATCAAAATAGGGAAATAGAGCAACGCTGATGAGAACTGGGGAGTGCCATCGGGCAGCGGTCTGAAGTTGTTCTTAAGCAGTGTTTGCTCAGGCCCCGTGGGACCAGGCTGGTATACATTTGCATTATTTGGTAGATTGAATTCTGCTGTTTACTGATCTTGAATTTAAGTGCACTGAAGAAATAAGAGTACGGCTACTTGAAGAGCAATGACAAAGATGACAGAGTCAAACTCTTCTTAGTGGTGGCAGAGGGCGTAGCAAGGGGTTAGAGGGACAACTTTCAGTTTTGGGGTGTTTGGACTGGCTGCTAGGAAAAAATTCCTTCACAGGAGGATGGTGTGGCACTGCAAGAGGTTGCTCAGAGAGGTGGTGGGTCCTCCATCACTGGAGGTTTGCAGAACTTGCCATGCCAGAGTCGTGGCTGACCTGAGGTAACACCGATGACAGACCAGCTTCAGGTGGGAGGTTGGACTAGATGAGCTCCAGATGCTTCTTCCAGGCAACATTTCTATCATTCTAATAATTTCATTATTACTGCGTAACAAAACCAATAGATAAAATGACCACGGCAGTACGTTTGTAGCTCTGTCCCAAGGGGCTGTGAATGTCAAGTAGGGGTACAGCGGGAGCAAGAGTCGCATGAAATAGGTGTTTGTGTTTAGATATAGGTCTTGTATGTGCTGGATACAGTGTAAGTGTGTGACAGAACAAAATAATCATATTTTTTTTTGTCTTGTTACAGAGTTTAAGGAAGCAGACAGAGTCTATACTGGGAGATTCTGGGAACAGCTGTGGTGACGGAGCAGAGCCAGATGGTCACCCAACCACTTCATCTCAGAGCCTAGAAGAAATGGCAAGAGAAGGAAGGAGGGAAAGTCCATCTGATGTTGTTCACTTCGACAGCGGGCAGCTCTCAGACCAAGCCTCCCAGCAGGACGAACGCCCCAGCAGGAGTTTGGGAGCTGTCGGTGATGCGCCAAATGGCTCGCTGAGTCTGGGGGACGCGGAGAGCCCGGAGCGCTCTTGTGAAAGTAAAAACACCGTGACGTTGTGTAAGAAGGAAGAGGAGGGGCCAACCTCTGCTGAAGGCTCTGGGACTCTGTCAGATGAGAACGGCTGCACAGCGAGCCCGTGTGCAGGCGTAAACGGTGCTGTAAATCTCCCATCCTGTGGAAATACAAATGAGGAAGCTGGAATGACATCTGCTGGAGTTGTTTTGGATCAAGCTGGCTTGTGCAGTAAAGATAGCGCCCATCAGGAAGCGCGAGCTGCCGAGGAGCGTGCAGCTGAAAGTACTGTTACTGTGGCTCAAACTGCAGGCGAAGCCCCAGCTTCCCCGGAGGGCGCGGATGTGGCCATGGGCCAGACCGAGTGCAGGAACTGTACCGGGGCGGCTGACAGGGCACCAAGCCAGCAGCAGGTAGAGGATGGGATGGCTGAGACCACTGAAACGAGGACTGCAAATCCAGAAGAGCAATCGCCAGCTGAGGAAGAGCCAGCCAGTGCTGCCCAGCCCTTGCTCGATGGTTTTAATGGCACTGACTGTGCGGGTGAGGAGGATGCAAATGGGGGAGTGGTACCGGCGTGGGACGGTATGGATGCAGATGTTGGCACTGGCGATGTCTCCGTTGATCTTTGCAAGAGCGGTGATAAGAAAGAGACTGGAGCAAGCTCATGCACTGAGCAGGCAAAGATTGGCTTTTTGGAAAGCCAAGGTGATGTCTGTGTCAAGGAGAGGCAGGATGTCATTGCAAGCACCGGGGCAGCATTGCCAGCAGTGAATGGGGTGAAGGTTCCTGCGTGTGCATCTAAACGTGGTCTTGTTTTGGAAAGCCAGGATAGCAGTAAGAGCGGGAAGCGAGAAGAACAGGTGGAAGCAGGTAGCACAGATGGCAAATCCAGCTCGCCCCCCCTGGAAGACAGCGTGGAAACTGATGGCACTGATGCTAGACCTGAAAATGGTGATGTTGGTGGAGCTAACCAAAGCGGTGCAGAACCTGCGCATTGCCAGGGCAGAGGTGACATTGCTGAGTGTGCAGGCAAAGCAGTGGAGGGCAGCGGAGCCCCTGCGGAGGAGTCAGTAGGAACTGATACCAGCAGCAGCGGAGATGGAGGAAGCGCAGATTCTGCGAACGGAGCTCAGGAAGTTGCTAGCTGCTGCCCTTCTGTTGATCAGCCTGTTGTTAACGATGCGATGGGTGACAGCGTGAAACCGGATGCTGCTCAAGTGAGCGAACAGGAGCCTGGATCGCTCCCTCTGGAGGATGCGAGCATGTGCCTGGCAGAGAAGGAGCCTCCACAAGCCGGAGAGGAGACAGCAGAAAGTGCTGCAGGGCAGGAGGGGCCGGGCAGTGAGGCGAGAGCGCTCGCACCCCATCGCGACGCAGAGGACCCGGCTGCGGGTCGGACAGGAGATGCTGCAGCGGCACTTCCCGGGCAGGAGGCAGCCCTGCGCGGTAATGACACTGGATTATCTCCATGTGCCAAGGGCGCAGACTGTGCAGAGGATAATTTCGTAGGCACACCCTCTGTAATTCATAACGAAGAATCTAAACAAAAGCAGGAAGTGGCAGCGGCGGCGGCAGGCTCGGCAGAGCTGGCCCCACCGCGCGGCCGGGAGCATGGCGGGGTAGCCGGCGTGCCGGGGGAGCCTGCGGGGGACCTGGGCCCTCCCGAGCACAGCCTCTGGCCTCGGGCTGAAGGAGGCACGGCTGAGCCCGAGCAGGAGGCTTCTGACAGCAGCCGGGAGCAGGTTTTGTCGGAGGAACTGCTTGCCACGGTTGTGAAATCCTCTGTCTGCGGCGCAGGGAGGCCCGCGGCCGGCATCAATGCGGACGCTGGGCTGACGGAGACGGTCCCCGCCGAGTCAGCGGGCGAGGCTGGGACAGCGGGTGCGGGAGAAGGCACCATGCAAGGAGCCGAGCTGCCGGGCGAGTCGCTGGCGGCGGGGAGCAGCCCTTGTCCGGATGCGGGGCTGCACCAAGAGTGTGGTCCCAGCCCGAGCCCGCAACGCATCTCCCCGCGCAGCAGCACCCCCGAATTGAAGGATGCTTTGGAAACGGAAGCTCCGAGCGTTGCTTTTGAGGCTGAAGAAGCGTTACGGATAGCGGCGATAACCCCTGTCGCAGGGTATGAGGAAGAGCAGCAGGATATGGAAAGCGTCCTTCCCAGAGCAGCGCTGCAGCCCATCGCGGAGGAGCCCACGTGCGACAGCGACTCCAGCACGGACACCGTTTGTCCGGGCAGCGAGGGCGATGCTGCTCCTGCTGCGGCAGCGGCCCGGGGGGAGGTCTCAGCAGAGCCCGAGGGCAAGCAAAGCCAGGCCGGAGCGGAGTCAGCCCTCTCGCCCTGCTCCTCCAGCTTAAATGCTGTTGAGTCACCAGAACACGTGGGAGTAAAGAGTTTGGTTTCGGCAGACGATGGCTCCTCTCCGGATAAAGTTCCTAAAATGGTAAAAAGTTTTGATGCTGTAGTTTTCACAGCAGGGACCCCTTCTTCTCCTGACTTACCAGCCGCAGGAAAAGCGGGGCTCGAACCCCAGCCTGCAGTGGATGCGGGAGCCAGCCTGAATGGAGAGCCGGATTTAAGTTCCTCCGCCAAGAAGAGGGACGTCAGCCCAGCGGTGCGAGTTGCCGAACCTGGCACAGGTAGGGCAAATCAGGCGGTTTCCTACTTTGTGTTTTCCTTTGTCGGTCTGCCTCTAGCATCTCATCAGCAGAGGAAGGGAAGTAAGTGTATGAGGCCTGCCTTACAGAGGAAGTGTAGGTGTCTGAGGGTTTGCTTTTTTTTTTTTTTTCTTTCTCATCTGAGAAGTTGCATGTTAAAACTTCCAGTTGAAATGTATGTTTCTTGGCTGGCACTGGGGGCAAGGGAAGGACATCATCTCGTATGAAGTTGTGCAGAAGAATTTCTAGCACGTAAGTCCCTTCTGGGGAAGGAATGAATGGGAGGCAGATATTTAGACTGCCGTATCTTCAAGTTACATACTTCGTTGTGGGCCTCAGGGTTTATTTGCCTAGTGCTAATTTGAGCTATTCCTTCACTTTTCCCCCTGTATTTTTGCTAACGTAGAGTCAGAGGATACAGCAGTGCTGTCTTACGTTTTCTTTCCTCGTCTACTGGAACAGCTGCCGGTGTCCTTCTGAACTGTGCAAAGCCACTTCCTAATTGGTGGTATTAGGTCATTTAAAAGCGAGGGCCAGCCCTACCCCCTCTGCCTTTTCCTGTCTGCAAAGCTTTTGTCGGGCAGAGCAGCCGTGGTGTTTTCCAGTGCACTTCGGCAGGGCGGGAACTCGCGAGGAGTTTGTTCCCCGCTCGCTGGGAAGCGGGACCGGCGCTCCCTGTGGTGGTGTGGGGAGCCGTGCCCCCTGGGGACTGCTTGGACCTGGTGCCTGGGCAGCATGAGCTGATGGAAAACGTCCTCAGGTAACGCCGAGAGAGGGGAAACAAATAGGGATACAGTGAGTAAGTGAGAAATGGGTCTGTCGCTCCAGCCTGGAGTTAAATCATAGGTGAATTTGCTGCTGAAGCGTGGGGCTAATCTGATCTTTATATTCCACCTGTTCCGGCAGCTGTTCAGTGCAAGCAGCTGAACTTTTCCAGTTGCCATTTTTTTCTTTGCTGTGAGAAAATTATACAGTACAACTTATTTCACAGCACTGAACAATCAAAAAAAAAAAAAAGATAGAAATGATTTAAAAAAAAAAAATGCTGTGATAGAACTCAGGAAGTTCTAAAGTTATAAAGGTATTTCACTGACTTAATGCTAGGAGGTTTTTCCTCAGTCTAAATACAGAGTAGAGTGATGGCAGAGGATTTGGACTGATATATGATAGCAGAATAATTGGGGGCTGGGGAATGGTTTGATTTTTGGGAGGGGTCACTGGTGCTTCTAGCAAATACTTTTTTCTTTGAGTTTTCTTTGAGTTCTTTGATTTTTATAAAGTTTATTTGCCATGAGATGATCAGTAAACGTTAGTCAGGAGTTCATTAGTAAATAAGTACAATGATTTAAAGGTGGATTAGAAAGCTGTTTTCAGAAAGAAGATTATTTTTGTGCTCTGGCAGATTGACATTTCAATAGGATGGGAGTGGCTGGACGGCAATACCTGGGAGTGTTAGTTCTGGGAGCTTCTTGGGTTTTGCCTCATTACAGCTCAGGTCTTTATCTCTGGCTGGATTCTTGGAGGCATGATGAGTTTTTAAAAAGAGAAGGGACTAAACAGAGCGGTAAGATAGTAACTGAAGTAAAAAAATAAAATAAAAAATTACTAGTAAGGCATCGTTGTTACAGGTTTAAAATGCATAAGGACTTAGTATTGAAAGACCTTGGAATACAACGGTCTATCTTCTCCAGTAGGAAGAATTGTTTATTTGCAATGTGATGTTGCAGAAAGCCAAATTTCAGCTGCAAGATCTGTTGAGGAGCCTTAGGATTGTTCTGAGATGTAATGTTACGGAAACCCAAATAAAATGCCAGCTTAAAGACAAGTGACTGCTATGAATCCAAGGTCACGGTTTGAAATATTTACACAATTTGCCTCCTATAAAGTAGAATCTAGAACTCCGAGATGGCGGTGATTCAGGACATCAGATTCAGTGTTTGTTGCTGTTATTGCGTACATTCTTCATGTTGATGTCTACGCTTTGTGTGGTGCGTTCTGTGTGCTTGTTCTGCGGCAGCCTTCAAGGCTTAGTGTAAATTCTTCTTGGCTGTGTCAGTGTTGGGGAGTTTTCCCTGCAGTCTGGGGTTGTACAGAGTATTTTGTGAGTGCTCAGAATGAATCAAATCTTTTTTCAATAGACTACAATGAAGCCTTCTCAAAGGAAGTGTAGGTCACGAGGCCATTTCTCAGAAACTCATGTGGTCGGAGGCTTTTATTGTCATGCTAAGTTATCAGACATGCAATCAGCTGGTACTGCTGCTGCCATTACTCCAAATCAAAAAGTGAACTCTTTAATTTTTTTATTAGTATTGTGAAATTGCTTCCAAATATGTCTGTTTTTCTCATCACATCTTATTAGTTTCAGTCTAACCCCAAAACAGAGACCTCAAAGGCATAATCGTCTTATCCAGATAGATACCTCATGCCTGATCACAAAATGGAAGGAAGTCAATGAACATAGAAGATCCTACTTTCATAAGGCAGCTCCTCATGCTATTAGATTTCAACTCAGAACTGCGTTACATCTGAGTAATGGGTTCTTCAATGACTTCATTTGCAAGTCAGGCAGAGATATGCTCTGCGTTTAACGAGCAGGCAGTTACGATTGGAAAGCATGCTGCCATAGCTAGGCTGGGCAAGAAGAGAGGCTACAGTTTGCGTCTGAGCAATACGGCTGTGCTGACAAAACACCTCCAGGTACATGCAGCTTCTCAACAGCAAGCGACCCTGGCAAGGTTAGGCTGCGTGGCTGGGGTCTGGCATCTTACATTAACAAATACCATAATCCCTGCTCCTGAGCCCTCCTGGGAGAAATTTCCCTGGGGTATCTTCTCGTAGATCTCAGTCTTTAAAACAAACATCCATTGCCAGGTAGAAGCGCATCACCTTATTTGTGTTTTACCAGTCTTCACGTCACGTTACATGGACAAGCACTTCCTATAGTTTCCTTCCCCTTGTAGAGCAGCAGGATGAATCGATAACAAATGATACGAATGATACTACATTTGTGATAAGGTGCTCTGTGCCCCAAAGGCCTCTGATAATATTCTAGTAGTAGTTTCTAGTTTGGGGTTATGCTTCTGAATAGCAGTTTAGGAAGAAGTGGCAGAGTGCAAAAAACTGTCCCCTTGAATTCCGCCCTGAGGGTGACATGGAAGTAAAGCAGCTAAGCCTGAGCACACAGATGATGTGTTTCTGCTGTTTAAAAGTCTTGATTTTTATCTAGCCTGACAATAAAATGAAGGTCTGATCCTGCTAGGATTGAGCTGAAATGTTACCCGATGACCTTAAAAGGAGCAGTGTTCCTGACACTCTGTTTAGGACATCAAATTGCCACAAACACTGCCCAGGTTGTGTTTTCAAGTCTGCTGTCAGGGAGAGGATTGTCATTAGTGTTTCTGTTTCTCAGATGGGGAAGCAGAGACTGCGTTAGTAACTTGTTCAGATGCACGGAGGGAAATCTCAAGCAGAACCAGGAATCTTCTGATTTTCTTCTGATGCCTACAGCTGCACTTGGCTCATGGCTTGTTCCTCCAGTTCTTACACAGCCCAGAGTATCACTGTGCTGCTTGCTTCTCCTGTCCCCAGTGCACCAGCAGTTTCTTTCTTACATGTTCTGTCTTTGGACCAAGCTCTCAGCTGTCACGGCACGCTTCTCCCCATCATGGCATTGCTGCGACCCTAAGCAGTTCTCCTCGTGACCACGGTTTCTGCTTTTCCAGTAAATGGGACTCTCAGAACCTCGTAGCATTACCTTGGATTTCTGAGAGTCTGCCACTAGCCATACACAAACTCATCTAATCGAGACACAATTATGCCAATTTGAGTTAATAATGTTGGGTTAGTTTATCAATAGTGCATTGCAAAACCAGGTATCCCTAAAGCCACAAAGTCCAAAGCAGATTTAATGCTAATGGAAGACCATTGGCAACAGTTGCTACAGAAGTTTTCCAGTGGAGATGGAGGAATCCTCTTGCAAAATCACCTCCTTGAACGGGAGAACTCACTGCAAACATGCGTCTCCCTTAAGAAGGCGATGACATTTGTTGGGTGTTTGTTTTTAGTAGAAATGAGAGAGCGAGCCCTGCTCTAGCCCTAATGCAGCCACTCTGCAGCTGGTGGCTTCGACCAAATCACTGCGCTCCTCTGACGGCTGGGCTGCGTGGCCACGGCATGGGCATAGCACTGCCACAAGCCCCTGGGGAAAAATAAATGAGTTTGCTTAACGAACTGCTTTCCAGACAGTAATCCTGTCATTGAAACATCTTTTTCTTTACGTTAATTCCTGGTGTTCACGTGTATCGAGAGAGCCATTGGCTTAGGGGAAAAAGGTTTTTGCAGCTTTGATGTTTATGCCAAGGGAAGGTACACAGAAGGGAACCCCTGGGGAGCGGTGACTGATGAAAGTTTTTGTGGTTTTGCTGGGCAGAGAAAGCAGCTGGGACAGAGCGTTTGTAACACCGTGGTGGGTGAGGAGGGGGAAATCAGCTGGGACTTTGCAAACTCCACCAGACAAGGCTTCGTTTTCCTAGTCCCAGAACCAAACCAGCATCCCTAAGGCAGAGCTGAATTTTTGAAGCTCGTGATTTTTTTCAGCACTGACAATATCAATGGAGAAGGCAAGGCTCAGTTTCTTCATTCTCTTCAGGTTATGGCAAGAAGAAAAACAACAAAAACTTTGGTTCTTTAACTGGAGGGATGGGAGCCAAATGAATACATGGGCAAATACATGCAGATGTGCTGAGCCTCACCTAGAGCCTCCCAGGAGCAGCTCAGCCGCGCGTTTCTCCCAGTGCTTGCTGCTGTTTCATAGTTTCCTTCAGTCCAGACACGATAGTTGTTAAAACTAATAACAAACAAGCAGCAAAGTTGGGAATGAAACCAGATGTTGGGAGTAAAATGGACTTGTTGAAGGGGTTTGGGTTTTTTCTTTTTTTCTCTCTCTCTTTTTTTTTTTTTTTGAGACTGGTTTGAATAAACAGAAAAATCTCAGCAGCACTGAAAGAAGTTTGTTTTAAATTGCCTGTGCGAACCCTCTGTTTTCACAGGGAAGTTGGAAATGAAAACTGAAGATGAGGTGGATTTTATGAAAGATCCCAGAGAGAGCGCAGCTTGGGAGGAAGCGGTGAGTGTCATTTATGCTTTGTTACCTTCTATTTTTTCTGTGCTTTTTAAAGAAATGCCACCACTGCTGTGGATGGCCACCTAAACTGCTGGTTTCCTTCTGCAGCCTTTGCGAGGCTGAACGTTGTCGTTCATTGTGACATTTTGTTTCAGCCTTTTAAAAATAGTGTGGGCTTTTTTAGCTCCTGCATACTTAAAACACTCAGGATTAAGCCACGTTTAGGTTGTCCCAGTCTGTGAAATACAGATTGGCCCAAAAGGTCCCTCGTGAGGCAGCGTTGTACGAGGATTTGTATGAATAAGGTTATTATCTGAATAGAAATGAACAGCGAGAAGACGTACAGGGATCAAATGGGAGGGAAACCCCCAAATTCCTCACGGGGGGAAACCACAGGAAAAGGTTGTGCCAGAGATCTGAAATGAGTTGAGTTGTTTTTGTTACCATTCCCCCGACCCCTCTGCTTTGCCATTTATAAGCACTGTCTGTGATAAAAAATGTAAATATTGGGCTTGACAGGAATGTACTTTTGGTTTAAAATGCTCCTAATGAGTGTTCTGCTTTATCAGGAGCTGAGGTTTTCGGTCTCACCTTTCTTAGCTGGATTTGCATGTGCTCCTCTATTTTATATATAGTTTCTTATTCCTGGAAAAAGAGTGTTTTGTAAATGCTAAATTGCTCGGAGCCTGTGTTCATGCACGTTGCCGCTGAGCAGCTGTGTTTGTGTGTTAGCTTGCGATTATGAAGCTGTTAAAAGAAAAAAATAGTGTGGAGATGAGTTAACATTACAGGGTGGAGCACCAAAAACTTTGCTCATCCCACAGTAAAGCTCTTTAGGCAGCAGAACAGTCTTGCCAAAGCTTGTAATAAAATCAGGTTTATTTTGTTTTTAACAAGTTAAGGCTTAATTTCTGTAGCTGTTTGCTCAATGAGTTAGCCAGGGACTAGAGCTAAAAGCTTTCCAAGGTAAAATTTGTGCTGCCTGATAAGTGAATCTTTTGTTACTGGAATGAGTGAGCGTAAAGATGCTGACGTTATTTTACCGACCCTTTATTAGAGATAATTTTCACGACTAATACTTAGGTACCTGGTAGTACAGTAGGATATATTTAGAAGATACAAATTAGGACACTCCCTGTCCTTTTATTATAGCAGCTTATTTCAAGCTGCTTGCCTCTCAAACAAGAAAAAAAATTAAAGAAACGTTGAATTTGACTTCCATTTTGCACGTTTTACAGGCATTTGGAATTTTCTGTGTGTGCTTTCTTCTCTTCCTCCTCTCCAACCCCCACCCCATCAAACACCTCTTTAGAAATCTGGCTTTTCTGTTGCAGGAATGGGAGTGTCAGGGGAATGGAAAGTTTGCTGCAGGACTGACACGGCTTCCTGTTGCTACGTTCAACAGAAACAAAATAACAACTGCACTATATTAAGGCCATTTAAAAAAAAATCGGTGGAAGACTTATAAATAGAGCTTAATTCACACATGTAGGTTGAGCAGGGAGCTGGCCAGTGAAAGCAATCATGAAAAGTGCATCTCCTGCCCTGTCCTGCCTCTGCTTTATTTAGTGCTGACTTTTTTGTAGCCAGAAGTCTTTCAGGTGCTCATTGCCTTCTCATTACCGAGCCATTTTGTGGTTAGTAAAAGTGGTTTTCTGAACTTGTTGCAAATAGAAATGTTGTTACTTGCAGCTGGTCAGGAGCTGCAGGTATTTAGCAGCCTTACCCCTGCTCTCAGGAACTTGGGAAAAGTTGCCTGGGAACTGCATTAACTCTTGCTTTGTGGGTGAGGGTTTTACACTCTGTTGTTTATTAATACGTAATGTGGAAAGCTGTATGCACAGGCTATTTAAAAAAATAAATTGGAACCTAACAAGTGAAACTTCTTCTATAATGGAATCAGGCCGAATAACAGTAAGATCAAACACCCTGGAAAGGGAAGGGGGAAAATTCCTTTTTGTGAGTTGGTTTCTGAAGACTGAGAGTTATCTGGGTCCTTGATGCCAAGGAGCGTGCTCCAGTATTACATGTGTAAGATGCACATGCTTTGCCTGAGAGAGGTTCTTGTGCATGTCATGGAAAAGCTGCAGCTGAAAAGTGTTTACGAAAATAATGGTTTGTAGGGTTGTAAACACTGAAAAGAAAATAATGGAAAAATGGTTTTTCCAATTAAAAAGGCTTTTTAAAGTGTCTATTTCTTAAATCACCAGAATGTTTTCTCAGAGGTTGTATTTATTCAGCTATAGAAATTTTGTACCAAGAATTTCCTAAGTTACTTTCACACTGAGCGAGCGCTTGTCCTGCCGGAGACTCTGCTGGTTCTTATTGTGCTGTTTTGTGGGGCGATCTTGAGCAGAGCGGGGGCGATAACTTGATGTGATCTATTAGAATTAGACTTTAGCATTTTTAAAGTTGAATAACTTTAGATCCTTAACTTTAATGAGAAATCTGGTTTGACTTTTACATACTGGGATATTCAGAGTGATGGAGAAATGGAGCCCGGTAGCTCCAACAATATGAAAGTAAAACAACAATGTGAAATGAGCTGTACCCTGATAAACTTTTCTTCTTGTGTTGATCGCAGAAATCAGTTATGATTCGTTACTTGCTGAATCTTTGTCTTCATGTAGCAGAATGGGTAAAGTTGCACGTCGGGGTTCATCTGATGGCTTCAGTTGTCTAAGCCTGTGACTGACAAATTGTAGCTGGGAGAACACAGAAACAGAGTTCACTGAGAAATGGCCTTCTCTTTGTATTAATTGCATTAGTTAGATCTTATTGAGTTTAATGTTTCCTACCTTTAACACATGAATTAGTTTTTAAATGAACATCTGTATTTTCAGAAGTTGCAGCCTACCAGATAAACGTGTCATTTCAGAATATCTTCACAAAGAACGAAGCTTGAACAAGACTTGCGCTTTCATCTCTCCACTCCTCCAAGTACTGCAGTAATGTATCAGCGAGGTCACTTTCTGGGGGAAGGCTGGCAACATTTTCAGTAATGGTTTGGAAGATGGAAGTGTGTTTATAAGACTTTCAGATGACATCAGGTTGGGAGGGGTTGCAGGCACTTGGGAGAACAGGGTTAGAGTTCAAAGTGACCTTAAGAAACCAGAGAGTGCATCCAGATAAGAGAAGAGGAGGGATACAAAGTGTCTCATTTGCAGAGAAGAAATCAAAATGCGCATTTACTAAGTCAGGATCGCTGGAGAGCGACGGATAGAAAATGACCAAGGAGTTTTAGTGGACCACAAATTAAGCATGAATCATCAATGAGAGGCTATTGCAAAAGAGGCAGGTCTTGTTTTGGGTTATTCTGAAGGAGTGTCGTCCCTGAGACAGGGGAGGTGACTTACTCATGCGTGGCACTGCGGAGGCCTCATCAATGTCATCAAATCCAGTTTCGGGTGTCCTGCTCCAAGGCGGATGCAGGCGTGCTGGAAGGTGTCCAGAAGGAAACAACAAGAAAAGATTAAGAAATGTGAGAAGAGGTTGAAAGAACTAATTTTGTTCAGTGTAACAAAAAGAAAGCTGTTGTGCAATCTAGCAGTCTTCCAGCATGTAATAGCGGTTATTAAAGTCCTAGATTTCCGTGGCAGCTTAATTTACTGATTTGCTAATTTGCCAGGATGATTGAGGCTGGATATTGAGAAAACTTCCTGTTATCATCATGAAACTGTTGCAAGACCACCTAGGGAGGATGTGAAACCTCCTTCCCTGGAAGTTGTTATGAATAAGACAGATGACCTTCGGCTGGGGCAGAGCCTAGGTCTGTTGTTGTCCATTGCTTTTGATTTGTAGGTCCCTAGGTTTTGCGGGTGGTTTTATATTTTTTCCCCTTTCTTTCCATGCAAGGTTCCTGTATGCATGTGTGCGTGCACTGCGTGTGTGTGAGCTTGCTTTTCTTCACTGCCTTCCCTGGCCCTTGGAGAGGGACCTGCAGGCAGGGCTGCAGACCTGGGTGCAGCAGTCACCCAGCCTGCCTGCGCTCCTTCCCAGCCCCGTGCGCTCCTGCACCAAGCTCCCGTGCCGAGGATTTCAGTTGTGCAGCTGCAACGTCTGAGGACCTTCTCTAAAGGCTCCATCCCAGGCTTTCAGGAGCTGAGCAAGGTTTTCCCTGTGGCCGCACTTCTCTATACCAGGGTCTGGGGCTGCTGCAGAGGGGGGCAGAGAGCAATGGGTTGTGTTGTCCTTGCTTCCAGGGTGGCTTTTCCTGCTTTGCTGAACGCAGAGGAGGAGGAGGAAGCTGCTTGGCCAGAGTCCAGCGGGGAGTGCAGAGGAAGATGGAAGCACAGAGTTGGAACAAGAAGGGGAGAGGGATGGCAGGAGCATGGGAGAGAGGAGAGGCGGGAATAGCTTGGGGAGGAGATGGAGGTAGGAAGAGGGGATGGGATGGACTGGGTGGCAAAGGGCTTGTGGGTGACAGAGACCCACACAGTGAAGCAGGTGTTGGGATGGACAGTAAGTGTGAAGGGTCCCAAGGTCTGGCCTTCCCCCAGCTGTAGTCTCTGGTCCCTGGTGTCAGCAGATAAGTGGAGACAATCACAGGCAAGATGTACGGTGTCACTCCCTCTAGTGGCTGCTGCTCAGAGAGGAGGAGAGCCTCGTGCTGGAGTCAAGATGCTTCATGAGCATCTTCACGATGAGATGCTTCATGGCCCAAAAATACTGAAACTTGGTGATGGCCCAAGGCAAGGGGTCAAGGCAATTATAGTTCTGCAGGCTCTGCTTTGGATTTATTTTCTTAGGAAATAATTTCTTTAACAAACTGCTCACCATGAGAAAACACCAAAATTCAGGTGCCTGTGTGCTCCAAAGCCAGCTTGCTCTGTGTGTGTATCTACATCTGTCCATACCATGCGATGGTCTGCAATTGTGTGATTGCAAGTTGCTGTTTTCCAAAGGCTCTGCAGAACAGCATGGGAAGTCTCCCAACAGCATGGGGAATTTCAGACCGACTGGCTGAAGTGTCAGAAACAAATCAAACCAGGGTGCCGTGGTGGAAAGAGCAGCCCTAACAATAGGCTGTGTCCTAACCCTGCCTCTTTAAAATCACTTGTGTAACTCTCTCTCTTTGTAAATATTGTACTGTAACTAGAGTAAACATGGAAAAACCCAGCCAAAAAGGAGCCAGCCTGAAGCCTGGCATTAGTGCTAAAGGGTGACACACAAATGCACCGGTCAGGGCTTTGGGCTGGTCATCTGCAGGGCCCTTTCTCACACCCACTGGCATCCTGTGCATGCCCCCAGGGGCTCCAAGCAGAGGCTCAAGAGGTCTGGGAGGAAATTGTGTCAGATGCTCAACCCCTGCGTACATCCATCGCTTTGCAGAATAGCTCGCCCGTCGCTGTGGGCTACTTCTGGTGGTCTGCTCCGTGCACCGCTGTGTAAGCTGTTGAGTCCACGGCACATGCTGTGGAGAGTTAGGAAAAAAGCAGGGAAAAAAAAGCAGTTCAAACCAGCCTGGGATTGTTGTTGGCCTTTACTATTACTCATGCTTTAAAATCTGCAGCAGGAAGGCATTTATACAACTATCGTGGCAGTTTTTTTGTCCTACACTTAATTTCTCTGGGAGCTGCAATTCCAACTCCTTTTTCTCCTGAACGCTGCTAATCCACGGCTCGAGACAGTCGTTTCCTAGTTCAGTCGCAGGACTCACGGATGTTAGTGAGAGGAGCAGGAAGGCAGACGACGAGCCAAATCCCCAGCTCGCTGCAAAGATGCTGCTCTCAAGTTTGGCTCACAGCGGGCCAGCAGCAGGACGGGGCAGATGAACGCGTTGTGGCCACGGGGCTCCTCCTGGCCCTCGGTAAGCTATCTAGAGGAGGTGAGTTACTTCTCTTCGCCTACACCTGCCCCTTCAGTCACTGCAGGGTCTCCTTTATTTCGCAAGTTTTAAAAAAAGCGGTGCTAAAGGATTCCCATCATAGAAAATCCTGGTTTTGGAGCATTAATTTTTTATGCAGTCGTGAAAGTATGGGTACAGAAAATAATGGATGTATAAGATGCTTACTGTGGCAAAGGAATTCTGGCATTGAATATTGTACAATAAGGAGGAAAATACTGCAATGTTTTCAAATGGTTCAATCTCCTGTATCGTATGGATTCTTTTATTTGTGTTTGAAATCTCTTAAAGTTTTGTGGTGTAACTGTTGTATGGTAGACATGGTAACCACACACTGAATTCCTAGTCTAAATATAGAGGAAATTAAGATGATAATATGGGAGACCAAATGTGGACTTTTCAATGGAGACTGCATTTTTATGACAAATGGGTACCTTGGTGTATCATGTCACTGGGGTTTTTACCCTTGTGAACGAACATACCGTGTTCCAATGCTGATATTTTGGAAGCTGAATTTGGCACCCTACAATGTAGAGAAGCCAGCATGTACATTTTTCTAGAGACTTATCCTTTTGGTAGTTACAGTGCCTGAGAGGAAAACCTTCCTAGCCAAGAATCGTTAATACAAGAAATAGGTTTTTAATTCTATTATCATGAATTTCTTCCGGGGTTTGGCAAAGTCATGGTCTGGTGCTTTAGTTCTCTTGCCATCCTACCCTAGTAGCTATCCTATGCGGCAAGCTTTCTAGGTATGGTTCTTCAGGATTTGGGAGAGTTTTCTGTGGCAGTTTGTGCTGAATCCAGAAAGTGCCCTGTGAGGTGAATGGCAGTGAGAAGCAACACGTGGAGGGAGAAAGCCCCCGGGCACCACGGGGGCAGAGCCGCTGGAGGACACCACGGTTCCTCCTCCGCTGTCTCAGCGCAAGCATTTGTGTGGCCTTGGACTGTAACCATACGCATGGGAAAGAGATTCCTTCCAACGTTTTGCTCTGATGGAGGAGCCATGTGTGCGATGTGGGGTTCACAAGATGAGGCTAACCAAGTTGAGACTGCAGGAATGACAGTGCAGACTTTGAGGGATGGAATAGTTTTTGAGTAACATAGTGTATGAAAGGGTGAGCTCGCCGTTGCTTCAAATTTTCCATCAAGAAGTGGATGTCCTACTGAGTGATAAGCTGCAGCTCTAAATAATCTGCCAACACAATGCTGGGTTACGTTGCCTGGCCTGTTATACTGGAGGCGTGTATGGGCTAGGTGTTTGCGTGTTATCTCCTGTCCTTAAGAACCCTCTTAGAAGATGAACCCAGCAGTGCAATCAGAGAGCACTCAGACAGGGATAGCAGTCTGAGAGATGAGCAGGACTCTTGGCCACGGATGAAGAATTACAGTCCCCATCAGTATCCAGGCGCGGCATTTTTGATTTAATCTTCCAGCAAAGGATGAAGAGAATGGTGTGAAGAAGAAGAAAAGGGTGAAGGACAAAGGAGAGAGAATTGTATTCAAAGATAGAGTGCTGATTAGAAAATGTTCTTCTTCTGTTAAGTATTTCCATTCATGCAGTGTGAATCGTTATGAAAACGTATTTGGCTTTTTACCCAGTACTGTTAAAACTCTTTCCATGGAAACATGGAATCAAAACGCATTTAGCCTTGCAGTATTTGCACAGATTCCCTTTTCTGTTATCGTTTTCAGTCTTTTTTCCCCCCACCCTTTTTAGGTGGGTTGCGTTCCCTTATATTCTTTTCAGGCGGAGGTGGAAATCTCAGATTCTTTTCCTCCAGCATCTCTGCTGTTACTGCTTCGTATCACGTGTATGTCTTGGTGAGGCCCCAAGTGACTCGGCTGTGTTGCAGGCTGCTGTTAAAACACGAGATGAAATAAAAGCCTCAGTGATACTAAATGTTTGTCTTTCCGTGCAGTGTCCTTGCTCATGTTGAGCAGATTCACTGCTCTCTGGCTTTGTCGGCGACGTCTTTCCTGCTGCTTTCTGCCTCATCTACATGCATGGTCTACATGTACTCTGTGACGTGGAGCAGTAGTATGGTGTAATTTGGGGGCAGTGGAGAGGGCTTTAAGCTTGGGACTGTGAAATAAGAATAGGCGGTGAGTGTTGCAGTGGATGAATAGAATATCTTAGGTCCAGAACTGCTGGTCTCCAAGCAGATGATACCTAAAATGAAAGCACTTCCCTGGTATGGAAGGGATTGGGCTTGGCTGAGCAGAGGCAGCTGCAAGTCCGAGTGTAAAACCCCAGGGACAGAGCATTGCGTTTGTGTCGTGTTTGGCCTTAGCCAGCCACAGCTGTTCTTACTGTTGTGGCAGCAAATTCATCAAAGCTTTCAAGGAAAGGAAACTTTTGAATTTTGGTAGAATACTTGTATTTGTCATCATTCACACAGAAGAGGTGATGTCTTCAAATGCAGATGCTGTAAAAAGCGTTCACAGTAGCAACTTCTTTGTTGGGGTCCCAGAGCAGATGGGCGGCAGGGATGAGAACAGAGGTTCTTCTCACTGCCGCTCACCTCCTTCCATCACCAGTTTGTTGTTTTTACTACTGTGGGCTGTATTTTGGACTTCTGCTTTGGAATAACCCCAACATGGAGGCTGTAACAAGAATGTGACAGGGTTTTGCAATGATTTAATAAACTATACTTTATCAGCTATATTGGAATTAGCAGACAGGAGCAAGTTCTACACCAGGCTTTCTTCTGCACTTGCTCTCTTCCAGATAACAAGGTTCTTGTCCTTCCACCTTCTCATTCTGCTTCATTTATGGATTAAATTTATACCTATATAAGCATGTATTTGATGTCACTAACTTTTTGATTTTCTCTGAAGCACTGGTGAACTTAACTACTCCCTCCCTTCTTGCATACTGTGTTTATCATCTTAGTGCCAGCAATGTCCTCAGCGAAAATGAAGGCAGTAGCTGTGCCCAAGAGGCTAGTCCAAAAGATAGAGCCAATATTTCTGGGTTATCTTGTTTGCTTTCTCTTCTGTTTGTGCTGTTAAAGTCAGAGTAATTGTTGCTAGGTTGTATTTAACCTGAGTTAACACCGCTCTTGTTTCAGATCTGGAAAAGGACTGATGCATGGCTTATGATTGTGTCAGCCTAGTTAGATAATGCTTCTCCCTTGATTTATACCCTGATACCATTACAGCTGCAATAATAGTAGTTTCACCTCATTTATGCACTTAGTTATCTGGGGGCACATTCTACAAGCAGAAAGCACAGCACCTTTGTCAAATACCACATGCCTCCCTGTCCTGAAGCGTTTCCATCTTCTGTGCTGCTATGGGAGTGCTAACACTGTTTTGCAAGTACTGTGGCACTAGGTCTGCCCAGCTCATTGACCAGCTGAGTGTGTTCTCCCTTCCTTTACGTTGGCCTTCCAGCTGGTGAGATAAGAGGCAGGAACGTGAAGCCTCGCCCTCACTAACTCATTAGTCTGAGCCCTGGTACTGAGTCTGCTTAGCATCAAGTGACTTGTTTTTCTTCTGTCTGAGACTGTACTTACCTCCATAAATCACGAGAAGATCATAATCCTAACTTACTTGACACTGAACTTTTGCTTAGTTTCTTAACACAGCTGGATGCATTGAATGCCCAAAAGTGGTTGGGAGGCCTTTTGTTTCCAAAATACACATTTTCAAAGGCTGGAGGTGCAGTTCTCACATTGGTTTCGATCCGAGATCTTGTTCTTGGGAATTTAGAAATCTCTCCTGCCTTTCCAGAATGTTACCTGGCTGATTGCGGTGATTCTTACCAAAGACATGGACAAGGGTAGGCTGATAAAGTCTGCTGAAGTAACGTGTTTCTTGGTATACTGTTTCACTATGTGTATATATATGTACACACACACACATATATATAAAAGATATAATATTTATTTAACTCTTTGACTGTAACATGGAGGAAGAGGTGGGCATGTCTTAGCTTCAAATGCCTTTATGTGAGGTCTGAGCAAAGAGCAGTAATGCATCTTGTGAGCCTTTTAAGAGAGTAGGAGCTTACGCCATTTCCAAATCTTCCCACCTGTAGATGCCAGAAGGGAGCTGTTTGCTATATAGACTGGGGTCCTGTGGTATTAAAAAGGGAAGGGGAGAGAGGATGCTGAAGGCAAAAAAAAAA
>VXAA01006441.1:647898-658248 GCA_013399115.1 Anseranas semipalmata
AGTGCAGTCCTGGGTTTTGTTTGAGCTGGGTGCTGTAGCCCACAGCTGACCAAGGTCTCTGCAAGAACACCCCGAGTGCCCTCGCTCGTGGTGGCTTTGGGCAGGCTCACCCGGCTTGTCCCTGCCCATAGAGGTGCAGGCAGTGGGGCTGCGGGTGGCACAGCCCTGCTGGGAACGGTGCCGTCGTTTTGCATTGCAGTCCTTTGCTCACTGCTGCGTACTCTGAAAGGGACTTTAGGGCATTTTACACATCATGGTTTTAACTGCATTTTGGGGATACATGGAGAAAAACCTCTAAAGGCTTTTTGTTAATAGCCAGATATCTGTGGGACAGTGTTTGATTTGCTTGTCAAGGCTTGTTTATTACTTGTTTTCTGTCTTTGAGAAGCTGAGGTTTACTTCTGTGTCGTAAATGATGCAAAAGGCACCCAGAACAGTGTACATGAGTCCTCCGTCTTTGTTATAAATCTAAGTATATAGACTAAATAAATAACTTCTTTCTGGGCTTGAAATCCTTACAGTGCACCAGACAACAAAAATTTGCGTTTTGGAGTAGCTCCTAGAATTCTTTAATGCTGAAATATCTCCTCCGCTTGAGAACCTGGGACTCTCCCTCCAGTAGATAAGCGATGGTTGTTTAAACTGGCTTTGCTTCTGACTGTCCTTTTGGGCAAGGGTTGGCATAATTCAGTCAATACCGACAGGGACGCTAGGAGTGCATGGCAGCAAAATAAGAAGTTTTGAAGGTAAGACTAAACAAGTACTCTCTTTGTTAAAAAGAGCGAGGGGAAAAAAATCTGTGCTCTAAGGATTGCCTTTCTCGACTCTCAACAGTTTGAATCTACACTGAGAAATGATTTTTAGAGCAATTTAGAAGCTTCTTAAGTAATTTTCTTCTCTTTCCAGAAAGCAGAATTTTATATAGAAACATACCGTTTCAAATAGCAGTTGAATTAAATGTTTAAAAATAGGATATTTTGCTTTGGTTTAGATTTTTTTTTAGGTAAGCATTAGTCTCCCAAGGAAAGTACATTCTGTTTTTATGCATGTCTTATTATGAGCAATGTATGTTCCCTGACTGGTAAGTAGTGCTGTCTGGTGCATTGAATACCGTTTGGCAGGTTGGCTCTTAAAATATATTGTGTGCTATCTTTTACGGAGGGTGTCAGCAAATGTCTGGATCCCATACTGTTTTAGCAGAAGGGGAGGCAGGACAAATCTGGGTTTTATTGTGGAGCACTGCTGGAAGTGGAAGGGGGAGCCAAGGAGATGGGCAGCAGAGCATGGTGTGGGTTAGCTCCCTGGTGCGGGGCAGAAAGCAGCTATAGCAGAGGAGAATTTAGGCCAGTATTTAGGTATATAAAAGAAATAATGTAGATATGCATCTGAGAGCTGTATTTCCTTTATTTCATGTCTGAGGCAAGTGACCAGGAACAGACCTGTGCATCTTTCTAACTTGGGGGGACATTCTGACTTTTTTTTGCCTCGAACTCCCAGGGAAGGGGAGAGAACAGGGCACTGACTGCAGCCACTAAACGGAGACAAAAGTCAGGAAAGGAGCCCAACTAATATTTTCTTCCAGTCTTACTGATTGACCTAG
Source organism: Anseranas semipalmata (assembly GCA_013399115.1). NCBI lineage: Eukaryota > Metazoa > Chordata > Aves > Anseriformes > Anseranatidae > Anseranas > Anseranas semipalmata. Next base: position 649,499 of record VXAA01006441.1, read on the forward strand.
CCAAAAAAGCATAAAATAACAACAGCTGTTGAAAAAGTCTAAATCGCTTGCCTGTAGCAACAGATGTTTCTATAAGCCATTGATTTTTAGGTTGTCCTAGCTTAAATACAGTACAGGATGAAAAGGGTCAAAAGGATAAAATTGATCTAGGAGAGATTTCTCTACTTATGAGAACTTTATAAGCTGTCAGAGAAGCTGTAAACAAAGTTACACTAAAATATATAATATCTTTTAGTTTAAGTTGTGTCATTTTTGCTTGTTACTGGCTGCTTGGGTTAACAAAGAAAATATTTTTCTTTCAATAGCTTTCAGATCTTTTGCTCGGTATTTTTTCTTATGAGTCTGCATTAAATAAGCCCATTTAACAAAACCTGATCCTCTTATAAACATGGAATAATGACAGTATCCCACATATGGGTTTCATTAATTTTTGCATGTTTTGAAGTTGCTTTTTTTTCTCCTGAAGGCTAACTTCAGAAACAGCAGAGATTAATGCTACATAATAGCCAAAATGACTAGCTGAGCAGTCAGCAATTCTAACTTTGGATAGAAGGGGTTTCTAGTTAAAATTATTTAACCATTTCAGATTAGAAAGGATATTTTTCTGTATGGAACAATGCTGCATAATCTGTCCTCCTCCCATTTGCAGTTACTGGTTTGCATTGATTGAGCAGGCGTCAGCTCTGCTGGTTATCTGCAAGCTTTCTTGCTTCTAAGTCCTTTAAATATTTTGGATTTTAGCCTTCTGAGAGCTGTGGAACATTCCCACATTTTTTCCCAAGAAAGCAAACCCAACCTTTTCCTTGCAGTCGCCAATGAGGAGTTTCAGGTGATCCAATTTACTCCAGAGCAAGCTGCCTGGTTATCTGCGGCACCTTGACCTCGGCATATCCTGAGATAGCCTGAGTCAGTGGGATACCTCGGGACATTGCAAGGCTCCCAAATACATGGAATGCTGTTGTTTGACATTTTTGTCCCCACTTGTCATTGTGCATTGGATTAGGTTTATTTATGTGATGATTAAATGTATGGAAGCACAGCTCCTCTGAGAGGCGGGGAATAAGAGAGGGGAGCACAAAACCCCAGTAACTAAAGTTTTCCTAAAACACCTGTATTGACCTGACATTCCCAATGCTTGCAGGGGCACTCCCTTGATTTGAGGGGAAAGAAATAGCAGCAAGGTGCAGATCCATTATTCCAATTAGGAATTATACCTGCAACAACAAATGTTGCTGGAAAGGGCTCTTAAGCTGGTAGAAGAGATGTAGCACATGTTAGTTTATAACCTAAGAAATACTGTATTATTTTTCTGGAACAATGTCAACAGTTGAGAAAATTCCTCACTAATGACTATGCTTCAACATATCTGGCTGCTAATGATACCTATGTTTTATGTCCTGAAATTCCTTTAGGAATATTTTCTACAATTGGGTAAAAGAGGAGAACATACCTAGGGTGTGCTGCTGTAGCAGTGCTTTTGGCAGTGTCTGAGCAGAGCAGGCTTTTCTTCGTGGACTCAGTGAATCCTTACCCTTGCATACCCATCTTCAGACCAGGGAGATAGCAGTGGGGTAAAAATTTGTAAAACAGGTTTCTTCCGCAGGGTTAACATTCTTTCCTGGGCTGTTGTGCTGTAAAGACATGTTTGTTTAATATTCTTTACAGAGGACTACCAGGGAAACGGATAAAACAGTGAGCAAATGAATGCTCATGTGGTCCTAACGCAGACCTCCCAGGCGGGAGTTGGAACCCAAATGCCTCCTCTCAACGTTTGCGTTGGATTTTATTTCAAGTTTCCAAACACATGGGGAGAGGGTATGAAAATATTGGTTGGATGTAAGCATAGGTAGGAGCGTGAGCTGGAGTGTCTGTTATTGCTGGGGAGAGAGGGTCCTGGCCGCAGCCAGAGCATCTCAGTTACCGGTCAGGTCTGAGCTCCTCCTTCCCACAAAGCAAACAGAAAAATTGGAAGGGCGAAACAAATCCCACAGTGTCTTCTAGCCCCTGCCTGCAGCCTCAGCCAAGCGAAAGACTGACCTGGAAATATGGTGGGTGCCTCAATATCGAGCTCTGCTTTCCCACCGCTTTCCCTTCCAGGTTGTTAAATTACAAGATGAAAGAAGAGATAACTTTTTCCTTTTTGACAGAGTGCCCGGCCTGGACAATACATGGGTCATGTGGGCTTCCCAGGGCTGAATCCTAGGGATTGCAATTAAAAGAGGGGAAAAAAAAAAAAAAGAAGGGAAGCTGAATCATTTTCTGGCATGATTTACTCGTTTGAATGACCCTTCTCTGCTTTTCAATTAGATTACAGTGCCTTGAACTGGAGGCGTAAAAGAATGGTAAAAGTTGAATAATTTCCTCAGTTAAAGATGTGTCATTTTTATATTGTCTGTTAATTTTACTCACTGATACTGTACGTCATTTTTGTTGGGCTTTATCCTCCAATTCATCTATGTAATCTGCTATCCTGTCTCTGTTTTTAGCTATAAATGCATAGTTCTTCATATAGAAGCATCCAGCAGGCCTATCCCTGACCTGATCTCATTAGGGCGAGGCTCAGGCGGTGGCTGCCTGCCCCTGTGCCATGCCTACAGCAGCGGGTATCGAGCTGTTATTTGGGAAGACGATGTGATGTTTCCTACACTTTGCAAATGCAAGATGGTCTGTTTTCCTGCACAAAAACTCATCCTAACCTTAAACTGCAAGGCTTTACTCTTTCTGGAATATATTATTATGATATGAAAGAACATATGTTTTTGTGTGTGTAAATCAGTCCTTTCAAATATCATAGGTTTATCCCAGTGATGTGGGAATATGTTTTTTTTTATTATGCATGGTATGAAAATGAAAAATTCCTTAGAGTTTTGAATTTGTCAACTTTATAGGTGATGAAACATCCCCTTCTTCCTGCATTTGAGACAAATTTACTTTAACTCCTCTGTAGCATGAGTTACCAGGTATTGCTTGTTTAGGTACCACGTGGATTGAGCAGGCCTTCACATATTTGGTGGATGGCCTGTGCAAACCAATTTGAAGTGACTTGCATAATGTTTACGATGGCTTGAAAACTCCCATAAATACAATTCACTCTTTTAAATATGTTTATTTATGCCATTATCTTTCCGGATCCCAGCAATCGTAGTCCTGCCTTTAGAGCAGCAGAGGCTGGAGTCACCAGAACCTTGCATGGCTTCCAGTGTTGCCAAGAGCTGCAGTGGTCATATTTTGTATCTGTGGGTCCCCCAGTGGGAGCAAATCCTGTATTATTAACTCCTTTTTCCATTATTTGTTTTCTTTTAGCTGCCTTTCAGTAGCTGTTTCAGGGACTAAGCCCCTAAGCCACAAATTCTCATTTTGGAGAGCATTTGGTGATGGTGGGCCATGTGCTGGGCTGCTGGGATGGCAGCAATGATAATTTCCCATTGTGAGGGTGTACGATTTGCACGTTAGTTATCCACAACTGAAAAACATGATGTGAAATTGAAGCTGAACTGACGTGAGCAGCAGAGGAGGTCAAAGAAGTGACTGACAACCACTGGGGCTCGTGCCCCGCTGGGATGTCACAGGGCTGCAGGGATGCGCGGGCAGAGCGCTGCGTTGCAGGTTGGTTTTGGGAGGCTGGTTTGCTGCTGCGGGTCATAATTGAGGTGCTCCTTGACAGCCTTTTTTGGGGACTGTTCCCAACTTGTCCTCTGGTGTTTTCCCTTCCCTGTTTTCAGGATGCTGGAATTCACAGGGTGATACAAAATGTCCAGTGTTTGACGGCGAGAAGGATTTCTCTCAACGCTTGTAACACACTAAATGAATATCTGTGGCACTGTCCAAGATCCCACAGCACTTCAGCCAGCCAGCCATCTCCATTTGCAGTTATTTTTGGTAAAGACAGAACTATATGTTGCAAACTGATGTAAGATCAGCTGAGAGGTTGCTAATCTCATGCGTGGGATGTGTTTCTCCTGTAACCATTTGGGAGCAATAAGATGGGCAGTTTACTTCCTCTGAAAGGATGTTCAGGCATGCTCCGTGGCAGACAAAAACCTCGGCATTTTTCTGAAGGTTATTTGCACAATAGAAATTCCTGAGAAGTGTACACCAAGTCTCTGAGAAATATTAGAAAAGTGAAGGCCAGGAAATGGCTGAAGGTCTCTCAAGGTGTTTTTGTATTTTCTCAAACCACGCGCTCCGTGTATCCATATGTCTGACAGCTTTCCAAGTCCTCCTCATTCCTTCTTCGTGGCTCTTAAACTGTTTATTAGACAGCTATGTCTTTGAGCTTGAACACAGGCTGCAGCTGTATGATGGTTTGTTTGGATATAGAATTCAGCTCGGTCGTGTCCTCCCAAAGTACGGTGTGGCTCTGCGAGATGTCCCTCTCCAGATCTTAGCGTGAAGATCTGAATGATTTAAAAGGGGAAAGTTGTAGGAGAGTTGGAGCTGCCCAGGTTGGAGAATGAAACTTGTTTTGGTGCTGCAGATTTGCCCAAGGATTTAGTTGGGCTACAGCAGCACAGCACTTGCCATGGACAGGATCCGTGTGACAGCCGATTGTGGGGAACCATCCTCGTCCCTCTCCCTGCCTCCTCTTCTTTCCATGTCCTGCCTCACAGGGGAGTCCAAGATCACAGCTGTCCTTTTGGGGCTACCCAAAGGATAGCCCCAAATGAAGAGGATGCTGTTTGGTGGGGCAAAGGAGGGTCGTGCCGCATCCACAGGGATGCAGCCCTGGACCAAAATGCCACCGCAGCGATGCAGATGGACAGGCTGGGCAGGAGCGGATTGGTCTCAAACCTCCTCTATGTCTTGCAATTCCCTTGTGAGAATGAGAAATGCATTATTTAACTTAATCTTTACGAACGCGTGTGGTGTGGGTGCTCACTGGTGCTCAGCAGCTGCCTGCTCGCCTTCAAAACCCATGCTGGAGCATCCACCTGGGTTTCTGCTCGGGCGGGTGCTGACCTGCTGCCCGGCAGACACAATGGATGTGTGTTCCCATCCAGATTGGACGCACTCCTCTTACAGGCTTTGCAGTATTAGAGTGCAGATTTCCTTTGCCTTATTTAGTTTTGGAAAAAAAGGGGGTTGTTTTGTCTATCCGTGCAAGTGCCAGAAACAGAATTTTTAAATCACTTTCCAGAAAGCTGATTTCTTTTAAGAAAAGAGCAATTTAAATTGTAATTATTCTCTTTTGCTGTCTGACAAATTTATTATCTCCTGCATTTAGTGCCCAAAAGTGGGTTTTGACTTGCTTAAGAGAAGGAGAATTTTTTCCTTTCATGTGCTGCTCCATTAGTTCCTATCAGAGCTGTGGTTTAAAATGTTAATATGCCTCAGTATTTCTGCAGATTGCATCATTTTCAGTGTTTCATAACTATATGGCAAAAGTAATTTGAAACAGATAACAATAGTGCTGTCTGTTTCAGAATAACCATGATTTCCTTGTCATTAAGAGGTCTGTTAGCGGGGAGAGGAGGAGGAGTTTTATCTGGATGAGTTACAGATCATATGGTGCAATTGAGTGCTTGCTTTTTTTTTTTTCTCCTTTTCCTTCCCTTGAAATCCGCAGCACTGGACTTTGGTTTGGATATGAAACGATTGGATAGTTTCAAACTCCTGTCTGCACAAAGCGGCTCAGCGCTTCCAGATGGTTTCAATAAGGAGCCCAGAACTGTCGCATCAGCAGCCGATGGCCCGGGCTGCCGCTCGCGTCTCCTCTCCATTTTGAGTAACTCGCAGAAAAGGAGAGAAGAAAGACAGAATTATTTACTTGTTGGAGTTTTTTTTTTTTTTTTTAATCTTTATCCTCTGATCTTCTGGTGCATTGTGTTTCTGAGCCCAAATACCATGTGTAAACATGCATATGGCATTCAGGGGATTGCCTTAAATAGATGGACAAAAGGGACTGGAAACCTTTGTTCTGCTTTGTCTGGGCTGAGCCTGTATTCTGCGTCCCCTCTGCGTGCCTGTGTGTCCATACGGCTGTGTGCAAGGCAGGATTTCTAGCCTGAAACAATGCAGCAAAAGCCCCACCTAACGTGGGAAGGGAGTGATGGTCTCCCAAGTGGGAGTGTGTCTGGCACATTATCTGCTATTTGTTTATATTGTGTTTTTTTTTTTTTCTTTTCTTTTCCTCCCCCCAGCAGTCAAGTCTGGAAATTGAGATGAGATGGACTTCGGGTGTCTGTAGTCGTCACTGGCCTCCTGATCTTGGCTGTGAGTCAGGAACATAACCACAGAAAAAAACTCTTGGAACAAATTAGGGATTTGGAAGCTTAAATTTGAAAAGAGAGGAGAGGGAAGGGGATTTTTCATACTGGTTTACTTGTTTTTTTGTTGATCATTTCCCTCTATGGCTGAAGGTGTAGAGGAGCCCAAATGGATCAGTTGGCATTAGCCTCTTAATCTTCACTAGATCAAAACACGGTAATTACGGAGGAAGGCAGGTCACCTTGAGTCACAGGTAGGGCATGGACGCGTACCGAGTGCTGGGAGCCACCCTGCCCGACAGCTCCCCTGGGCAGCTCTTGCCACCCGCCTGCAACGTGCACCTGAAGTTTCTGTTCCCCTCTGCCCCTTGGCAGCCTGCGCTGGGTTACTTGTGGCTTTTGACTATACAAAGATGCTCCTGCGTAGCTCAGAAAAACTGTCCTCCTCTTTTTAACTTCCCGCTATGAAGACTGCGCGTCTCTCCCAGTGCATCTCCCCCCCCTCCTTTGGCTAGGGATGTTTCTCATTTCTCCTTACCTAAAGGAAGGGCGAGTGTGCGTGCAGCCACAAAAGACGGAGTGTTGATGCAGCTACAAGCCCGACCTATCTCACATCTCCATGGAAGGTGCACCGTGGCAGTCAGTAGTGATGCTCAGTGGCAGTCTCCTCTGCAAGGCAGGCATCGCTTGAGCCCTGCGAGCTGGACATTTCCTTCGGGTTGTCAGAGGGGCCCCACGGTTCAGAGGTGAAGTGCGTTAAGTGAAGCGCTCTGACAGAGCTGTGCAGTTGTAATTTGGGTGAATCTTGGCCAGGGGATGAGGAGAGGCCTTATATCCCAACAGCCATCATTAGATCGATCTGAAAACAAATTTAAACAACTGCTGTACTGGTTAAAAAAAAAAAATACGGGTTGCTACATAATGAAACATTAGAGCATCATTAAGGCCCAGTGACTGCTGCAGATTCCTCTACCTGACCTAAATTCACACGCTTTGTTTATAGGTTCCTGTCTTGTAAATTTAGATTTGAGGAAATCCCTGCCTTTTATGGTAGTGTTTGAGGGGCTGGAATGCTGTCACAGCCATTTCTGATTCCTCATCTTGACAGGCACATGATTGCTGGGATTCATTACTTGTGGAGAAAACTGGTGCCTCCAGAAAGTCCCCAAAGTACTACCACATTTCGTGCGTCCTAATACTGAAAGCAGAAGCTCTGTTTGTTACTGAGGAGAACAGAGTCATCGGCTGAGCTCTCGAGCTGGGGGTTGTTGCTGTAAGAGAGGCCTATAGAAGAGATCCTCCCAGTTCAGCTGGTGACGTGGTGGAGATGAAGCTTTGGGTTGTGAGGGAGAGACTGGAGCCTCATGAAAGCGGGGTGAGATACCTCACGGTGACTAGGTAAGAGCCATTTATCGGGAGGAGGTGACCCGCTGTGAGTCCCCAGCCTACTCTAGCTCACGAGGACTTACCCATGGTGCGATGCCCAAAGGTGGGCCTTCGAGTGGTGGCTGGTCACCTCACCACCGCACCAAGCTGTCTGAGGAAAAGAATGCCCTTCTCAGCTTGCTTCCTGAGCCTGCTAGATCTAGATCTGCTTTCGCATAATCCGTTTGTACAGATTGGGGGTGTCATATCCAGCGTGGCTCAAAACAGCACTTACCATTTCTGTGAACTCTCGTTCTTCGGCATTTTACCAAAGAGGCGCGTACGCGACTCAGTTTTGTTACTCACAGGCAGAATTCTGGTGCAGTGTTCGGGTGGCCAGAAGACTGGGTAGCACTTGGAAGAGAGGAGCTCTAGTGTGATGGGATTGCTAGGTTTAAGCCTCCTTTGGAAGAATTTCCTTGCATTCACGTGCCAAAAACTCATTGTTATCTGTCGGGAGGATGCAGGGCTGCCACCTCTGCCAGGATTTGAGGTGGTGGTCACAAAGCGTGTTGCACAGCCGGGGGACTGGGGCCGTTCCCTGAGGGGCTGGATGAAACTTCACACCGACCCCTAACAAAGCTCTCTGAGCAAGAGTCCCAGCAGCAGGAGATGTGCCAGTTCTCATTAATTAGGGTGGCTTTTGGAGATCTGCAATTAAATGTTGGTTTGATAACGCCATTCCGACGTCTGTGTCACCTGCTTTGCAACACGGGTTTAACAATTCCTGCATTTCCAGCTTTCTGCCCCAAACAAGCAGCAAGTTTGCTCAGTGCAAACTCCTGCACTCAAATCCAACCACAGAACCCCCCCCCCTTTCCCTTTTCTTCTCTTTTTCTTTCTTTTTTCTTTTTTTTTTTTTTAAACCGCCCCCGTTCCCTTTTGAATCGGTGAATGAGAGAATGTCTAAAGCCAGGGAAGTATGGAAAGATTTTCTCCCTGGAGAGGTCAGGGTGGGGTGGAAAGTGGAGGGGGCTGCAAGGGGGCAGTTTGAAAACAGGAAACCATGTGGCAGCGTGCACGCAGGGCCCAGCTGATGTGAATGAGCTATTGAGAGGGGAGAGACTTGCTGCCTAGCCCAGCATTAGAAAGACTGAAAAAACTGTGTTGTTTTTTTTT
>VXAA01006441.1:658378-724336 GCA_013399115.1 Anseranas semipalmata
AAATGGCTGATTTCCTTTTTTTTTTTTTTCGTGCACTGATTGAATCATAAGTTTCCATTCCTGTTTTGGGGAAGCGCTGAGCCTGAAGTTGTCTGTCTGTCATTCACCTGGCCCCAGGGGAGAGGGAAGAGCAGTCGTTCTCCCTCTCCTCGCCTCTCCAAAACCACGTACCTTTGCTTCTCAGTCTCTTTGGACCGAGCAAACGCACCGAGAGCCTGAAGCTGGAGGTGGAAGAAGCTGCTGAAGGAAAACTGCTGCTTTTTCTTCCCCACCTCCCTCCTTTTTTTTTTTTTTTTTTTTGGTTNTTTCTCCTCTCTCTCTGAAGAGATGAATCACGCTCCCACAACTGCAAAGAAATTTTCAAAGCTGGGAGAACACTGGTGCAGTACTAAAAAGGCAAGTAGTGACGTCCCAGCCCAAACCAGGAGGGAGTGGCTTTATTTCATTATTTTCTTTCCTTTTGCCCTGTGCTGTCATTAGAAATTTAAACTTAACGCAAAACCAAGCCCTCCTGTCTGGTGAACAGTAGACTGGCTCAAAAAGAGGAAAATACCTTTTTTTATTGTTTCTTTCACGTCTTTGCGCGCTGAAAGAAAAATCACGTTGGTGACAGTATTTACTTTGGATACGGTGATCGTCTTTTTTTTTTCCTTTTTTTTTTTTTTCTTCCCTGAATCAGACACGTCGTGGCTGAGCCTACCTTCTGCTTTCCCCTCTCGGAGCGTCAGGGTTCCTGTTGCATCCGTCTGGCTTTTGTTCTCTTCTCTGTCAGGATTTTCATTCTGGTGCTTTTTGGATATCAAAGTTGTCTGGAAAACTTTTTATTATTATTATTAATATAACAGGAAGGCTGATACCATTCTTAGCAGCTACCATAAAAATAATAATAATCATATATGTATAAAGCTCTCTTGAAATACCTTTTGTTTGCTATAAGTTCCTGCGTTGCCTGTATAAGCAAATCTGTTCCAAGAAGACTTTATCAGCCGGTCGCAGCTCTGGGATTTTCGTTTTCCTGTTGAGAGGCTCGGACAGGCGGGCGTGCTTCGGAGGGCACGGAGACGCGGGGACTCCTCCGAGCACGCGTGAGCGGTCGGGAGCGCGCAGCACCGCGGTCACTCTGGAGTTCATGGTGGGCTCTGCTCCCCACGCTTCGCCTCTGCTTGCGGTCGTTTGGACAAAATGTACGAGCGCCACAAGCGGCGGTACAGCCTGTGCGACATTTCCAAGGTGGACAGGACTGTAGATGTGGTGTTGCTAAAGGTACGGTGTTTGTTTATGTTACTTAACCTGCTCCTTCCTCGTCTCGAGCGTGGCCCGCTGCTCCCCGCTGGGGCTGCACCCCAAGCTGGGCGCTGCGGGGAGGGGGAACAGGTGGAAGAGCTCGCACCCTTCAGCATGCGATGGGTTTGCGTGGGGACACTTGGCATGAAGCAGCTCGATATTATCTCGCAACCGAGTTATCCTCTACAGCATGCAGCCACTCTTCCGGAGAGCTCTCTCTGGTCACCCTCTCTGTTCCCCTGTCTTCTGCCCTTAAACACTCCCGTTGGGTTTTGCAAACTTCACAGATCACAGGTGGTTTTTCTGTTGCCATTCAGCCAAGGATTTTCATTTCCAGTGGTCGCTTTTTGGGTTGAAATGCGTGTGTCTCCCCCCACCCTGAGAGGTATTCTGCCAAAAAAAGCATGGTGGATCATCCTTTGCCTCTGGTTTTTGTTTATGTTTGAAGGGTGTTGCTGTTGATCTTATTGTTTGGGTGTGAATTTTGTCTGAAGATTGGTCGGAGCAAGAGCCAGGAGTGGCTCTTGGCTAATTGTCCCAGCGTTCCTCCTCTAATCTAAAATTAGCATGTGCTCCACCAAATGGCACGGTGGCAGTCTGGGAATGTCCTGTCTCCCTAACAGCTTTTTGGAGCTTCAGCAGTTTCCTGGCAAAGTGGATGGAAATCGGAAAGCAGCCAGAGGGACTGCAAAACACAGCCTGCCTTAGATATCTTAACTCCTGGACGGGCATTTCCTTTCCCCCTCTCTTTTCTCTCTGTTTTCTTTTCTTAGCAGAGGCAGTGGGTTTCTGCATGATCATGGGGCTTCCTTTTTTTATGTTTTTTTGCTTTATGGCCTTGTTTCGGGGTTGAGACAAAAACCTAGACGGTGATAAATATTTTTCTTTTCAAATGATTCTGGTTCTACTTCATGTGCTCTAAAATTGACCTAACACTTGTTAGGTTAACTTGCATTGTTTAGGAATTAAAGCTTTTTTTTTTTTTTTTTCTTTCCTTTAATTGAATGTATCCTTTGTTTTTTTGTGACACCAAGCAGAAATAACCATAACTTGTTTTCTGTACCAACTTGATCTTGTTGAGTATTTTTTGAACTTTTATCTTAATGTTAGTTGCAGATTGAATCCCCATGGGTTTCAATCTCTAGATAACCCTATGAGCCATTAAAAAAAATAGATGTAGTGTACACATACTACTCATGTGAAACGAGTGCTTAATGATACTTGGGAAGAGAGCTGGTACCCCTGACAACCTTGGTTGCTAATACAAAAAGCACGATCTTTTTCTTCATAAAGAATATCTGGATGCCTGGGTTGAAATGTAATTCACTGTAATTATCTGACTTCAGTATTTCTGATGTCATCAGTTCCCTAAATTAGTTTTTGTTCAGCAAAGCTTAGATTTTATAACAAAGTATGGCTCTTGTTAGTTCCCACTAGTATTTTCCTAATTGAGTTTCAAAACTGTGGGTTATACTGTCTGTTCCTGCAAATGACTCAGTGTCCATATATGTGTGCATGTGTGCACGCAGTGCTGCTCCGAACATCGGCTGTAAATAGTGCAAATGTTTAAAATAGGAGGGTGCTAGTGACAGCTATGTTATAAGCAGCTTAGTCTTGATATTTAGTCGTTCTTGATGTTTTATCTGGTTTCTATAACATAACCAGTAGATTAAATTAAAATTTGATGATCCAGGGATCTAAGCCAGCACTAGACTGCGTCAGTGGCAGATCATCTCTTGACGTTAATGGGAGCTGGATCAGACCCTTAACGAGGGAGCTGGGGTTTTTTTTTTTGGTTGGTTTTGTTTTTAATTAAAATACTTAAATAAAACTGTACCTTATCTAGGTCACCATATTTTGGTGTGTAACAGGACAGGATTTCTTAGGTATCAATATTGAATAGCAAATAAATATTCTTACAACAAAACCAAATAGGATCCGTTAACAATATTTGATCTGAATGAAATTGTAACAAGATGCCTGCTAAGCACCCTGCAGCTTTCAGTTTGGCCTACTGATTGACTTGTACAGGGTGTCTTTTCTCTGGGTGGTAGGTGAATATGTTCTTTGCTTCATTTTAAGATGAAACTCAGTAATCATGGCACAGGAAAGAATAAAAGCTGGTGCAGAAGGCAACTGGAAGAAGTTGCGAACAAAAAAGATCATAGGTCATTTCGTTTTCCATATGTTTATAGATGGTATTTTATTTGCATTGATTGCAACTGTTCTTAGGTAGAGTTGCAAAAGAATTTTGGTTCCTACTGACTCTTTTGCGATGCACATGTCTTCTGAAGGATCGCTATGTTGGGGCTAAGATTTTCCGTGTTTAGATTGTGCCTGAAAAAGTGGTTTGTAAAGTTACGTAAAAAACCTCAGCAATTTTGGGGGCTGATGCACACAGTTATTTTTTGCTTTAACATGGTTTCCTCCTCCTCTCCACATACGAAAGCAAAAGTTAGTGGGTAGATCTGCATCCTAGCTCATTGTTGGAGGTAGGACTTCATCTTTACTGTAGCTCTTTTTGCTGCTGCAGCAGTGCAAACGTGATGTGTTTTGTTACCGACCATAGTGGTTTGCCACTGTACAGGGAACCCTGTTTGATGCAGAAATGGCATAAAAATTTGACATCATCTTTCCTGCTGAGATTGCATTGTAGCAGATGAAGGAGAAGGTGTGGGTGAAGTGGGGTAGCTGTTTGTCTGAATGATTCATTGAGCTCTAAGCAGCACCGTGCAGGGTAAAGCAGTCTGCACTAAGTTGTTCCAAGACCCAAAATGGGAAGTCTCAATGTGCCCATGTGTGAGTTGGCAGCCCTATCTCATTTTTTTACATTGTGCCTGCTACCACAAATATAACTGTCTAGGGACAGAATACAGATACCACAGGAGCTGGCACCTTGCAAGTACATGCACAGTTAGAGAAGTGTTCAAATCTTGATGACCAGGCTGTTCTTTGCAGTTAGAAAATAAGAAATGGGCTTGTTTTGAGAATGAGAGAGCGAGCAATCACGGCTGGAAATGTTTTTTTAATTGTTCATTCACTGTATCAATATTTCAGCTTTACAGATGAACACTCAAACTGTAATCGGTAGGTAGAAGGTGTAAGGCTTTTTCCTCATTGAGGAAAACAAGGTTTGATTTAGCTGCTCTTCAGATGAACAGATCTCATTCAGCTTCCAGTTAAGATTGATAACATTATTTGTGAAATTAAAATCAGCCCACTGTTCTAAAAAATAATTAAGACATTTTGAAATTAAGGAGGGTGGTATTATCAATCCATTATTCTGTTCCCTGCTACAGGGCTGCTCCGGCAGCTATACACCAACATGAACACTACCCACGTAAGGCAAAGTACGGTTTGCAGCATCCTAAGCTAAAAGCAGTATGTGGAGAATGTCCCAAAATTACCTGAGGCTAAGGTTTCTTCCATTGTTTGTTATCATACTTGCAAAGCATTTTTATTTTTTTCCCGTGCATTTTATGTTTTTGGTTATTCAACGCATGTTCTTTCCTTCTTTGGGGTCTGGGACTGAGGGAAGTGCTGTCCTCAGATGATGAGTATGCAGTGTCTCATTGAACTTAGTGGCCCTAAAGTGAATCTGAACTTTAATTTTGAAAACAGCATCTACCCAGTGATTTCATTACTGAAGGGCCAGCGGGAGAGAAGCATATTTACAATGATGTGGGGAACTTTGAGTTTATCTGTTTGGGCCTCATGTAGAGTTAGAACTGGGAGGATAACTAGAATGAAATGGTTATGTTTTCACCTTGGGCACACACAGGTTTGTGTGAATTTTGCTCCCATTTTAGTCAAGAGGAGTGTTTTTTTTTTTTTATGCAACGCCATTGCTGTTATTTTCAAAGCTTAATTAAAGCTTATTAACAGGACTCTAATTCTGCTGCTGTGGGAAGATCGCCCTGTGCCAAGGGCTGGAAAATGCTGGGGCAGATGCTCACTTCCCCATTTGGGATATTGCCAGGGAGAAAAGTGCACTCTAGGAATTCAGCGTTACTCTTACACCACAATGTGCTAATTTATTCAGTCATTTAAAATGTCCTGTGGTTGTAGGAGCCTCTTCCCGTAGTGTAGTTCTCTGTAGCACTGCACGCTTGTTGCTGTGAGCAAGGTCACTTTGGACCTCCCTGACAAATTGTTGTCCTGACAGGGAGTCACCAATGCCAGTATTCTGTAAGGGTAGTAGAAGGTTTGATGTAGCGTATTCACGTTGTTAGATGATAAATCTATAGAATTGTTGTAGAATTGCAGGTGTTGTCACTTTGTCCTTTTGACATACATTGGAGAATGGTCTCTGTGTTCCCCATGCACGTTATAAAACCTTCCCCTAAAGCTTAAGGCAAGAAGATACAGGGGGAGATTACAAAAAAAATAAAGAAGAAGAGTTCAAAAAATTCTGGAATTTGTAAGTAAATTGATATGTCTCAATGTTACCTGGAAAGGTGATTATCAAAGCTTTGCTTTTGAGTTTTTGCTCTTGCATTTTGTATAGATGGAGTTTGTTTGCATCAATGGCTGCTGAAGGAGGATGGTAGAAATCCTTTCCCAGGTGCCCCATCCCTCACGCTCCTTTTCAAAGAGGTTTGGAAAGGTGGTTTTTCTTCTTGAAAGGTGGTTTTTGTGAAGGAGATGAAATTAACTTTAGTTTCTAGTTCAGGAATTAAAGGCAACAACTAGATTATTCCATCATTAATGGAACTGTAAAGTTAAAAGTTTGTCAGAATAAATGTTGAATTCCAGTTACGTCTACAAATTTCTTCAATTAAAATGGTATTGGAAATTTTTTAGGAGCGGGTAGTTCCTAAAGAAGAGCTAAGATTTACATTAAATTTTTTGAAAATCATCATATCATTCCTGATTATGAAACAAATTAGTTATAATTGCCGTTAAAGAAAGAAGCTTGTTTTCTGCTATTTTTGTTCTTCTGTGGGTATTTCAAATCTTTCCTAGTGTCAGTTACTGCTCAGTATGGTGCACAAGTACCTAATGATACACCAAGCAAGCTAAAATTACTATCCTAAATATTTTCCTTTGTGCAATGGTATCTGGTTTTAGCTACAAGGTAGAACTTAGTTTGGAAACTGGAAAAAAAAAAGAAAAAAGAAACGGAGAGAGAACTAGAAACTTGTAGAATGAGGACAAAGTTAAAACAATATGGAAGGAAGATGAACCTCTAGAGATTTGCTAGGAAATGAAAGTTAAGATCACGTGGATTCTTCTGCTCTGAGATGCTTTGTGTTGATTTATATTGCTACCAGTAAGGTTGACAAGTGCAAACTTTTAAAATAGTGGAAGATTTCCTGAGAGGTCAGTGTGTTCCTGTTATTGTGAAATGGAAGGGAAGTGCTATCAGAAGAGTTCAAATAAAACCAGAGGGAGGAAGAAAAGGACTTTTCCATGGTTATCTCCTGTCCTAGATTTTTTCAGTTACAGAAGGGCCTGGCAGTTTCAGGAGCTGGTGCTGCTGGCAGGTAGCTAGCTGCTTTTGGAAATCAGTGCCCTCCTTGGCTGGGGTGCTCTCATGTGGGGGCAATCCCGGGTAGGAGGCTGTGGAGGAGATAGCCAAAGCCAGTGCAGCAGAGGTGGAAAGAGGCAGCTTTGAAATGTCTTCTGAGAAGGAGGAACAGATTCTGGTTTTTGTGGGCAGGTGCTGCAGAGGACTGGAAGGGGTTGGATAACTCCCCGGGACAGATGGGTGTGCAGGGGGAAAGGAAGGAAGAGCCTGGGGGAGATGCTGAATGGGAAGATCTCTGCTCCAGCTGAGGGAATACGGGCTGGTGGCCACTAATTGCTCCCACATGAGGGAGAACATCGTGGCCCCATTTCTCTTGCAGATTGTCTAGCGCTGTCCTTTTCTTATGCAAAGAGGCTTCTGTATTAAGTCACTTCAAGTTTCAAATTAAATGTCTGCAGGAAGACGTCTCTGAGATTCAGGAAATACAGGCATGCGTGCCCAGAACGAACAACCAAACCGTCTGCTGCCTGCAACTCCAGCTGGTGTCCTGAAGCCCTCTTTGGACATTTAGTCTGCTAGTGTTTCACAGGCAAACAGAAAATCCTTTGGGATTCATTTTTTGGTGCCTGGGGACATGCTTCCATGATTCATTCAGTGTCTGTGCTGCAGATAAACACATTCAGGCTTCGGCATGGAAAAATAGCTGGTTCTCTCCTGGCATTTTTTCAAAAGCTGCATATTGAAACTCTGTTCCCAGGGACTGTTTCATATTCCCTTCTGCCATCTGAACACCGCCGCATCCTCTCTGCTTCCACCGCAGCGATGTGGGATGCCCCAAGGCGATGGGCTATAATCAGTGTGGGCAAGGCGGAAAGCAAGTTTTTTTTTTTATTGTCTTCTGTGGCCGTCAGGCTGTGGTCCTGTTGTCAGGCTTCTCGTAGCGGAACAGAGGCTAAGGGAAGAAGGAAGGAATAGTTTTGTTATGTATGATGTACATGAGTCTGCGAAATCCCAAAACAACCTCATTGCTTCATACTGGTGCATTTCCCAGCCCTGGTGTTCAGGTGCTTTTCTGGTATTTTCTGTACAACCCGTGCTGCCTGTACTTTCAGTCACTAGTCCTTGAATACAAGTGGAATTCAGCTATTGAGGAGGGAAGGCAGTACTTGGTCTTCGGCAGTGGATGGTGGGGTTTGCGTTTTCAGTATCTGTGGACCACCCAGTTTCCTGAGAGCTTGCAGTAAACCTCCCTCAAATCCTGTCTGGTCTCTTTTTGGCATAGGGAATGCTTGTGTATAGTAGTGGTTTCCTTTGTTTGTGTTTTGGTGGTGATTATTATTATTCCTGTATTAGGGCTACTAAGATAAATACTTAGTTCTTAATACTTTAATTTGTACATAATCAGGTACATCTGAAACAGCACCTTAAACTTCAGTGTTACTTTCTTTTTACCGTTTTTTGCAGAAGAAAGCAGACATTTTCAATACTTGGCAAAGGCACAGGGCAGAGGATAGAGCTGGCTGGGTAATGGGAAAAATATTCAAATCTTTTTTGAAAAAATGCCAATGTCTATAATGCATTTTCAGTGAATGAGTCAACTGGTTCTATTAAAGGAAAAATATAATGTTAATTCAGCCTAATTTAATTTATTCTGTCACCAATCAACTGCTAGGCTGTAAACAATCTTGAATCTTCTCATTCTTTGCTTATTTTCTGCTGATTATTGAATGGGGTGCTTAGTTATCATTTTCCAATAGTGGATGTTAGCGTAAACCAGGAGTAGTTTCTGTAAATTTGATGGAGCTACACTGGTTTAAGAATAAGGAAGATCAGGCTCAATATGTTCAGGAAAGAGTTAGGTGCAAGCCAGTCAAAAGGAGGCAGAATTTGATTTTATATCTGAGATGGGTCATTCCTTCATTTGTGTGGACTTGAGCAAATTTGCATTTATCCTCCTGTGTGTGTTCAGACTCAACCTCTAGATTTGCCTTTAATTAAATGTAAGATAATGTGCTCCAAAATAGATTATGCTTTGGCTCAAGAGAAAAGAATATTAATCTGATACTCATTGACTTTATAGTGATAATATGATATTTATTGACTTTACAGCTCTTCCAAGACTAAAATGTATAAACTCTGTAGTGAAGTTTAGTTGCTGAGGTTAGATACTGCTCAGCCTTGCTAACAGACTGGTTCTTCCATTGAAAGAAGCAGAAATGTGACGCACTCTCCATGCAACAGTTAAAAATAAACATTGTTATATCATTTTGGAAAGTAAGAAATCATTCTTTTCAGTATTTGCTTACAAAAAAACTTTTGTCAAACTTCGGGCTGCCTCTCTACCACCTCTCTTTTCTTCTCCTCCCCTTGTTTAAAGTGTATGTAATCATCTGCTCATGAAGGTGCTGTACTTGAGCCTCTATATGTGTGTGCGTACAGAGGGATGTGGGACAGCAGAAAAGAGAGAAGATGGGCATGCACGTGTGTGCAAATGCATCTGTTTGAGCAGAGGTGCAGGGAAGGATGGGATCTTACTGTGTATGTATAGGAGGGTCGTGTGGAATCTTAGATGAATATATATGAGGACTCAGTGAGCAGAGGCAAGGAGCAACTAGTGGCAAGTGTACATCAGTGCATGCACATCTACGAAAAGCAGGCTATAAAATGCCTGGAAGTGGGGAGGGATGTCCAGAGACGTGCACTGAGGTCACCTTGAGACCTTACTCTGGTAGAGCATGAGGTCGTCTTTGGCTCTCCTGGAAGACTCACTTTTCCCCTCTCAGACCCGCTGTGTTCCTTCCCTGGCTCCCCAGCAAGAGCTGCTGGCTGGGAAGGTCACAGCACCCTCGCTGCTGGAGGATTTTATGGGCACGGTGCGTTAAGACCTCTCAGGTTATAGCCAAGCCTGGCTTAGAGCAGCAGAAGGGGACTAGCTGACTTGTGAAAGGCCTTTCCAACCCCGTTTTGTCATCACAGAAGTATGGAGGAGGACAAATGGAGGAGGACAAAACCTCCGGAAGAAAAATGTGCTGCAGAAAGCAGCTGACAGGTCTCGGGGGAGCGTTGACTTTGTGGCGTGGCGAGCGGGTAGGCACCGGAGCCGCTGACAGGAGCCCCTCCGAGGCAGGGCAGGGGGCGCAGCCAGGCCGCGACAGCAAGCAGCGCGTTCCCTGAGCTCGGCGAGAAGGGGAACAGGGGCGGAGGTCGTTAGTCGGAGCAGTTAGACAGGGTCCTGTCACGGGTAGGAGGGTCGGGGATTTTTGAGAAAGGAGAAAAGCAAAGGGATGAGAATCTGGCAAGGGACTGCAAGAAAGGAGCGGGATGACTGAGGAAATTTGGAGACAGGCTAGAGGCAAAAAGTAAGTAGTAAAAATTCTCTGTCTGACAGAGAAGGGCGAAAGGAAAGCCAGAGAGAGGGTAGGAGAAACATTTTGTCATAGAAAGTAAGACACGGCCATCCATTTCAGCAGCTTTCTTCTAGGTAGAACGTGAGAGACCCTGTGTGTTGAGGCAAGTGAGGAGCAGCCAGGCGGGAGGGGAAACAACCTCCGGGCTGGGTGAGGTGGTCCGGGTGAGATTTGCGTTCGGAAAACGCGTTCAGCTAGGAGGAACAGCAGAACTGCTGAAGGAGAGAGAGGAGAGGAGTTCCCAGACTCTACCGCTTGCAGACAGAAGCGGTGGGAAGTGTACACTGGGTGAGCCAAGGGTTGTGGATAATCCAACAAACTTCAGAGTCAAAATGTTGGACAAAACAACCCAAGTGAGGAAGAGTAAGGCAAAGGAAGGAGGAGGAAGAAGGCCGAGAGCAGATCAGTCATCCCAGCTGACAGAGAGGGTGAGGGACAGGGTGAGATAAGGCTGATGTTGAAATAAACCATGTGACGTGTCTTAGTGTTAAAACGGGGTTTTCTAACACAGTCATCATTGCAGTTAATGCAAACATGTGAAGTCAAATATACAGAGCGCTTCTGGTTCTCACCATGACTTGGACACTTCCGTAGCCCTTATTTCTACATTATCAGAGCTCCTTGCTATCTTTAAGGTAATTATCTTTACAGCAATATGGGTGGCAAGGAATTGCTGTCCCCTAGATAGTGAACCAAGGCAGAAAGCAGAGGAGTATCTTGCCTGCAGTCCCACTACAAATGGAAGTGAGAATTGAAGCCAGGTTTCTTGAGTCCTCCGCTGGTAGCTTAAACGCTGGCTCATCCTCCCTCTGAGCTCCTGCCTTGAGCAGGAGCCACTTTGAAATCATACTTTCCACGGAGAAATACTGTTTTTGGCATATTGTAATGATTTGTTTAGTGATGCAAAAAAAAAAAAAAAAATCATATTACTATTGAGGTTTTTATTACTGGGACAAAATTGAGCCATAACTATATATCTACTGGTCGATGCAGAATTAAGTTGCAGAAGAGCCAACAGGGATGATAGCACAAGTGGCCTTTCTTTGATTTGCTGTTGCCTGTTTTTTCAGATAAACCGTGAAAGCTGGTGCTCGCTGGAGCCATGTCCTGACTCTTCGCTGCTGGAGCGCAAGCGGACACGGGAGTCTCCAGGTAAGCCGTGTGTGCTTGGCCAGCACGCGGGCAGAAGAGCAGCCCCATGTCTCTCCTTGCTTGCTTTCCCCTCCTTTTCTGTACTTTTTTTTTTTTTGTCATCCTAACCTCAATGGGGAAAAATACGTAAACTAAAGAAAATCTGTAATGAATCTGTCGTGAGTCATTGTTAGCACATGGTTGCAGCACTTGACTTGTAGTGAGCTGGGTGGTGTGTCACCTTCTTAAGTAATTGTGCACTTGAAGGATTTCAGTAATTCAATTTTTTAATAAACTTGAAAAGGGTGATGGGGAAAACAGATGTTTTCTAGCCAAAATGGTAATACAATAAAAGGATAAAAAAGGTCAAATTTAGATTCTCTTAATCCATATTTAGATCCAAATCAGTGGCTTGATTTTTTGTTTTTTGGTTTTTTTCTTTCCTAAAAGTTCCCATGATTTCCAGGCTTCAGGAAACAGAAAGGCTGTTCAGAGCCATCGTTCCCACACCCTACCCACCAGCCCTGCGTGCTGGCGGGTGTTCTCTGTCTCTTCCACAGGGACAGAAAATCTTGTCTGGCAAGTTTCAAAGAGGGATTCATGTCCAAGATAAGAAAAAAAGCATTTCCTTTCATTGAATTATGCATGTTCAAAACAAATACAGTAATTTATTAGGGCCCTTAGTAGAGACTTTGCTTGGACTTTTCATTGAGTAGACACTTATTGCTTTGCTGTCATTACAAGCAGGGATCTCACCTGAATCTCCTTTGATTTTTCTGAGGAGAAAGAAAAACAGGGATTAAATCACTATTGAAATGATTCAAACCCAATCTTTTCAGAGTGGAAGCTAAGAAGTGATGTTGTGGATGACTGACCTGAGGGATTTATTCTAAGCAGAAGTTCTAGCTCCCATCAAAGTGAAATAAACACTTTTTTTCTTGACAAAAAAAAAAACAAAAAACCCTTCTGTGAATTATAGGTTAGAACAGTCATGACCAGTGAATAGCTGGTTCATGAGTGTTTTACAAAAGAACCTGCAGTATCACCATGGTGCTTCTTTACTAATTGTTTCGCTGCATCCCTTGCGTCTAGATATGGTATTTTTAATCTTCAGGCTTATCGTGCTCCATTTGGCTGCAAAATTACATGTGCTCATTTGACTTGTCGAAACTAGAATCATGCATTCATATGGATCAATATTAGTTATTAATTATCTAATGCAATATTATACTGTAGAAATATATAATCAGATAGCAATATATATAAACATAAATTAATAATTACAGTAATACATGTCTGTAAAACAATGAGGCAGGTTTTTAAGATGATGAGGGAAATGCGCTCTCCTGTCTGCAGCAGCAGGAAGATCTTGGGCTCTGCATGTCCTGGCATTCTTGAAATAATGTAGTTACTGCTCGCATGTCCCACTGTAGTGCTGTGCCTCTGAGTGATCTCCCATGCTGCAGTAGTAGAGAGGAAAAGGAAAAACCTGGTGGCATGTAACAGCGATAAAACCAACAGCTTTCTTAATGTGACTAACGTAAAAGGACACAACTTGATAGGGAATTAGATCTTTTTCACCTGCTGAATAGTCCTGCAGAAATTGCTTGTAACGATAGAGTCCTCAAATCTTGGAAGGTAACTCCAGGAACTGTAGCTTCTCATTTTCCGCTCAGGCTTTTGAAACTAAATGCCTTGAGGAGCGTGGCAGCTACGTAGCTCTCAGCATGGAATTAAAGGACTCAGCCCTGTCTTGGAGGACATGAGGCTTTGGAAAATGTACGTCGAAGAGTTGTTTGGAAATTTTCTTCCTAGGGCTTTTTACTGTGTAACTTTTTTTCTTCTGTATTATTTGCAGAAGTGTGTTACCATCATTTTATTTTTGCATGAATCTCCACAGACAGAAACAGAGGAGCGCGGTTGATCTCTAAGTCGAGTGCGTGCAGCAAGCGGGCGGTGCACGTGTGATGGGAGCCGGTCTTCGGGCCCCAGTGTTATGACAGTGCCGTCACCGGGGCTTGGCAGGTCACGGGTGGGAGCGACTGAGAGACGGAGCTCTGTGTTGTGCAATGTGTGTGCGGCTCAAAACAAACAGAACAAACCCAACAAGCTGAGAAAAGAAAAAGAAAAAAAAAAAAATCCCCTGAACAACTAAAAATATCCACTGAAAGGTGAGGGAAGGGTCAGGGCTTGGAGATCAGTGTCTCAGCACAGATGAGGTGAGGTGTGGGGGTCCCCCCATCTCTCTCTGCTCCTCCTCATCCTTCCCAACCTGCTGTCTCATGTCCTCTGCCCTCTTCTACCCTGTGCTGTCCCTCGGTGGCTCCTGCAGAGCTTTTGCTGCCACTTGTTATTTATCAGCTGGGTGAGGTATCCGTTCGTTGGCGCATCTGGACCGTCCCCGCTCATTTTCCACTGGAACGTGGCTCGAGCCCCTTTGTTTTTCAGTCTGGGCTTGGACAAGCTCTGCCGGCTGCCAGCTGGCCGGCCGGCCGCATCCTGGCCCGCTCCCTTACAGCCGCTCTGTCTCTTCTTTGCTTTTCCCATTTTTTTTTTTTTCCCCTTCTTCTCTCCCCTCTCGATTATGGAAAAGCAGTTCAGATTTTCCAGGTTTACCGAACGGGGAAAAGGACGGGGGAACATTCGCGCCTCCTCCAACAAGTGCTTTTCCAGTTCTCCCCAGCGTGGAAACTCCTCGGTGGGGTGATGGCGTTTCCAGCTGGCTTCGTCGTCCCCCTGTCCCTGGAGGTAGCACCTCCACGCTGCCTCCGTCGCTCCCACTGCCCCGGGTCCGAAAAGTCACCTCCCAGCAGCATCAGACGGTCCCGCGGGGCCCGGGAGACTCGTGCGATGCTGTCTGATGGAAAAGCCGTGTCCTGTCCCGCAGGCAAACACTGAGCACTCCTGGCTTAACTGACCCTGCTTCTCCTAAGCTTAAATCTGCTGTTTATCTAGGGATGAATTTTAATTACAATTAAAGTGAGCTTGAGCTTCTTTGAGAGACTGGGGCTAGCTTAACGTTATTCCTCCGGCCATGTACTTGCTCCCATCGGCTGGGGTGTTTTATAGCTGCTGTCAGGCGCAGTTCTTGGATTCAGGCCAGTTAAGGACGGGGAAGGAAAAAGGGGAGCTACCCTACCCAAACCCATATTCCCTCTGTTGATGTGTAAGCCTGCCATAGCCAAGGATAGAGTTTATCAGCTGTAATTTAAGAGTGAACCACCATTTTATTGCCCTGGTTGCTCTCCAGGGAGCTAAACATGTTTTGGAGGTATCTTGTTGAGTTACAGCAGGTTGAAAAAATAACACCTTTCTTTTTAAAAAATAATAATAATCAGCAAGTATTTTTAGCTGGGAGAAAAGAATGTACAGTTATTGCCAAAATTGTCATTAATACCTTTCCCTGAAGGCTGAAAAAAAATGAAATGATATACAGACATTATTGATGCAGACACATGTCTGTTAAGGTTTTTGGAAAGAACCAGCTTTCTCAATGGCTCTGGTTATTTCTGTGCTGCTAATCACCATGCTACAAACAGCTGGAAGCATTTTAAACAGAAGGAAGAGATTCAATATGCTTAGATTTAAATGTTGGGAGTTATGAAAGCCTGTGAAATTCAAAAAAGTGCTCCATTTTTGAGTCTTAAAAAAGTAAAAATTGTCATAGAAGTCATACAATTGTTTTTTCAGTGAGAAGTATAGAAGAAGTAATCAACTAACTGGATTAATGTGCATTTTAAAAGTACCTTGGCATTTAAAAGTTAGAAGGAATTAATTGTTTTTAATTGAGAAAGAAAGTTAACACTGTTGACTTACATTTATATGTTTATTGAATATGAATCTAATTTTGCAGTTGCTGCAATCAATAGGAAAGAAACATCCTGTTATGCTCAGTGTGGGGGTACCTGATACATAGTGTATTTATTGGCACCTCAAACTACAAGCATATATGGCTGTTTAATGCAGAATTTCTGTTTGTGCATTGTACTTTGATGATGCATACCAAGCCTTTAAAAAGGAGTTTTGAACTCTTGAATAAATTCTTTATGAATTTGCCATCTCATTTTTAGGAGGTAAACTCAAACTGTAAAGCTGTGTTTGCTGTTGTTTTAAACCTTTGAATTTACTGAGTGTATGCAAGTTGGATGTTTGGATGCTACAGAAAGCATCAGACCATAACTCTTTCTGCTTTGCTCCCATAGAATGCGAGAACTTCTTGGAGGATGGGCTGAGCAGCGTCTGTGCTTCATCACAGGGTGTCCTTAAAAGAGAGTCCGGGAGCGAGTCTGACCTCTTCCCCTTGCCTGGTGATGGGATGGAAGACCTTGTCTTTGGAAAGGTAGGAAAGTCTGAGTGGGATATGGTTAAAAAAGTTTCGAGGCCTGATTCTATAAAGCTGTACAGCAAGCTCTTAATTGTTTCTCTGGTGAGTTAGAGACCTGGAAGCGATTATCCTGGAATGGAATAGATGGGAAGGATCTTGGTCCCCTCTTCAGATGCAACAGCATGAGGGATGTATTTACGTGCAGCAGAATTCCAAAAACTGTGCAGCTACGTGATGTTGAAAAGATGAAAGCAATGGTGACTGTCCAGAAGTATATAAGACGCTAGAGAAACAGCTGAAAAAGTGGATTTTCTTGCAAGGCCATTAATGACTGCACAGACAGTATGAAAGCCATCTTTAACTAATGTAACAAAGAGCTTTTCTCCAGCAAACACGGCCTATGCACTGACACCTTCAGAATCATATACTGTAATTCTCAGAAGAAACAGTGTTTTTCTGTAAATTCAATGTGACTCCTTAATAGGAAGGAAACACTCATTCTAAATACTTAAGGCCGATTCCAGGGAATAGTTTTGTTGCTAGGGCAACATACCTCTAATGCTTTTTTGCGTGCAAGCAGAAGGAAAATGTTTTCGTTTGCTTAAAATCAACAACAGAAGTCATTACTAACCTTAATCGTCTCTGTGCCCTTTGTGTTGCTCATGGATGAGGAGTGGGTGAAACCTGAGGTACGGAGTCAGCCTCCTGAACAGAGGATGCCTCACTTCAGCGTTGCCTTTCGGTCTTCCGCAGTCTGCATCAGAGCAGCCCTAATATATTCGGAGAGAGATTGGGTTTTGCTTTTTAAAAACCTTCTTGCTTGTAATTGATAGTTTTATATTTCTTGCCGTAAGTAGGTGATGAAAAAACACCCAGGAAATGGTGCAGAATAAAGGAGGACATGAACCTCCTTAGAGTACCCACCACATTGGTTGTAGCTCTATGGAAACTTCTGCTTAGGTGTTCTGTATGGCTTTAACCAGCTCAGACTTACCTGTTTGAGCAGACACTGTTCCTGCTCTGAAAAACGAAATTTTCAGACTAGTTTTCACACTTGCTTGCAGAGAAATACATTTGATGAAAAAAAATTCTTTATGGTTAAATCAAATCAGATGATGTTGAATATTTTCCAGCAGGACGGGAAACACCACAGCCTGGGCTAAGTGATCTCATGTGCTATAAATGAACAGTAAAGTCATCTTTAATGCATGTGGTAGGGCACAGAGCTCACCAGCCTCACCATTTCCCATCTTACTCTCAAAGAGCTGGGGGACCCTGGATTCTGAGAATATAAGGCTGTTTGGCAGAGCAGAAGACTGTCTTCAATTCGCTTGTGTAGAATGAATTACTACAGCAGACTTTGTCATTTGAGTCTGATTTAATGGTTGTATGGGGATGCGTGGGAGAATAGTGCTGTGAGAACACAGTACGTTTTATAACGTACAGAGTTTTAGCTTTTTCCCTTTCTTTTATGTGGAAAGTTTGCTTCTCCAAATATGCGAAGCAAAAACTGAAAGTTAAAATGAATAGGTAGTGCAACGTAGTGGGGGTGCCGCCTGGAAAAGAAAGAGGTAGTGAGGAAGTGGATCTTCAATTGCCAATGGAAAAAGGGCAGAGTGAGCAAATTATTTTCTTTGTAGTAAGGGACTCCTCTTCTTAATTTGGCAGCCCTTGCATTATTCTCATCATTTGGTGGATTGCAGGCTTTGTCTAGAAACGGGTAAAGTTCAAAAGGTTTATAAGTTTAGTTTAGGAAGTCATTCAAAGCTAATATCAACCCTAGTGACTTTTTTCTTGTCTGCTTTGGGGACTAACTGAATTCCCTGTCTCCCTTCTCAGAATTTATCTGAGTACCTTTTCTACAGTTACAGTTATTTATGTAAGGACCAGAGACATTCACTCACTGTTGTGAGCTTGTTCCTTAATTCAGCCTTTTTTCTAGGCTACTGAATGGCTGGTGGAAATGCAGGTTACAATATTTTTAATAACCATTAAAATAAGTGCTGGATTTAATGTTTCTTCTGCAAAATACTATAAGATACATTTCTCGGTTGTAGTCAGTTAGTTATAACCCTATTAAGTACTACAATTTCCATATTTAATTGGGAAGAGAAAGAATGTTAACAAAAAGTGGACCTCAAGCCTTTCAGTATCATAACTGTTATTGTTATTACTGATCCTGTTCTTGTTTCCCCTTTGTATGGAGCAAGAGTTGAACTTTCATCTATTAGAGTTTTGTTGTTGTTTTACAAGCCGCTCCTTCTCTCTTAACTGTTTAATACATTAAAAGAAATTTAGGAGGAATGAGCTACTGTTTATCCAGGGTCTTTGGGATGCTTCCATAAAAATAACTTGAAATTCATGGACTTCAAGCCCTGGTTCTGTTCCAGGACCATGAAGAACTGGGGTCTGTGGAGTCATGAAATCTGCAGGTGCCTTAGAGCATCCCTGATGTTAGGTGGGGGCTTTCATTGCCGCCTTCTTGCTGTCTCGTTTTTTCGCTCTAAATGATGCACGCTGAGCTGCGTAACATCAGCTCCTGGGTTCAGATAGCTTTAGCATTAAAACCTGAATTGTTTTTTTGGACGTGAGAGGCTGTCGCTGAAATCCAGAAACCACTTCCAACGTGAGGTCTAAGGCTCCAGAGGAATATTTTTTTTTTTTTTTTTTGCGTCAGTGCTTCATTCCCATGTCCTCGTCATCCTCCTCTTCCTTCTCTGTCTCTACCCAGCCGTCTGGGCAGACTTTGCAACGCCCTCCTTCTTGGATGATTAATGCTGCATAAGGTCATTTCTCACAATCATCTGGCAACGTCCTGGGGCGTAGCCCATACGCTTTGCTCATCTTAACTTTTAACCTGCCACTGAAATTCAATGTTACTAGGAAGTTTCTAAATGCGCCCCTTGGGAAATGATTCAGATGCAAGGCCCTTGGGAAGTCAGGAACCTGCAGCTCATTGTCAAAGAAAAGGGTTGCAACTTAACATTTGGTTTCTGCCTTTGTTTTGGTTTGACCAAGGAAATACACAAATCCATAAATTTTTTCCATTTGTTTTCTTGGAGTTACTGTTTCTCTCTCAAAAACAAAAACCAAACCCTCAGAAAGTAAAGTGCGAAGAGAGGGGCTTTCAGCAGGGGAAAGCTATTCCACTCCAAATCATAAACACAATGATAAATAATTTGTAGGATGCCACTATAGAGGTTAACTTTGGGCATCCTGGAGCCGTCGGCAGATCTGAATAAAAAATGATTCTGCTAGATTATGTATCAAGCCAACCGAAAAAGTTGACTCCCTTAATATAATAGTATGCAAAATAAAGTTCAGGATGCCAAGGTCTTATTTGTTTTCTTTTGTTTTTTCTTTAAATACCATGGCACCATTAATGTGTCACATGGAAGATCAGGGGACAGAGTAGGTTTGTCTGTCAGCATTTTGTTTGTTGTTGTCAAGAAAATCATTGAAAGAACATTTCAATTTCTCTTATCAAGACCTCCTACAGATGAAGGGATTTAGTTGAAGAAGTTATCTTACACCCCCGTACCGTCTTACTGATTTCTCTTATCCGTATTCAGGAAGAATATATGCTCTTTCTCAAAAAACTCTCTTTTTAGCTCCTACTCACTTTTTTCCTACTAGTTTCTCACCGAGTACTGTTTCCGACTGCAGAGAAAGTGCCCATTAGCATATCTGCAAAGACATGAGTTTTATGATCATAATTACAGGTTGAATTCATTGAGGTGCAATGCAGCAAGCTTAACTTGAAGAAAATTAATCTCTCTTTAATGTTTCATTATTCCTGTAGGAAAAGAACATATTAGAGAGCCATTTCCATTTTGTAAACAGGGTATTTTCTTACTTAAATAGGATTAAACAGCAATGTGTATTTCCTGGCACTTGGCCAGCTAGCTAATTATTTGCAGGGGTGGCTACAATATAGATGTTTCTTAGATGTGTCAGCCACACTTGGCATTTTCCAGGCAGAGTCCTGGTCCTTCATATTAACTATTTTCATTTGTTTCAAAAACAAACACACAAACAACAACAACAACAAAACAACCACATAATTTAAGTGAAGATAGAACAATTTTTAGAGCAATACTCATGGCCCACAAGTTCAAGGAAACTGTTTATTGTGTTCTGTAGTCTGTCGGATGCTCAAGGTAAAACTTGAAGTGGAATAAATATACTGCACATTTTCAAATCTCTCCCTGAACTGCACTTTGCAATTGAAACCCTAAATGTTCCCCCCTAGAGAAGCGGTTTTTGTTCTGTTTTAAACTGGAGCAGTATTTCTCACCTGGGAAATAAAAACTCTTTTTTTCTTTTTTTCTTTATTTTTTTTTACTCTGGATCTCATGCCCCCCTGTATAGCCTGGTGTTCTGCACTATTGTCACTAGATTTGCGTCCAAATTTAATGTTTCCAAACTGTCCCATCCTTCCACTGCACAGCTGGAATGTAGTCATCTCTCGTCCAGCTGTGCTGTCCTGATGTCTAACACTATTTTCCTGTGTCTCAGGAAAGCAAAGCAGACTGCTTCCTCTACTGAAGGAGTGTTATCCACATAATGACTACTTAATTTGTCTGGATTTAAGCAATTCAGTAAGCTCTCATCCTGACTCACACAAATATCAGATTATCTTGAATAATGCCAAACATAATCAAAAAATTTACAGGGCATGGATTTCAGTTCTCTCTGGCTTTAACTTATACTTGTTATTTAAATACGTGTCAAATCCAATATTTTAAATTTATGGTAAAATTTACTATAATTTACATAAATTCATGGTTCATATTTGACATTCCTTGCCATGAAATGAATGCCTTTGGGTGTATTTTTACTGTGCTGTTTAATATTGGGTGTTAAAAGTGAGTGTTGTGCTGTGCATGCTGTCTTTTTTTTTTTTTTTTTTCCCTTTTGATGGATGAGAGAAGGGAAATAGTGTGACAGCATTTATTGAAACCACCTTAGGAACATTATTGTCTACCTGTTAAACTGAAATACGAATAAAAAGTAGCCAAAATTGAAACAGGGCTTCCATTTACATTGTGAAATGTTTGATTAGAATACTTTATGAACACTTCAGCGTCTTTTTATTTGGTTTAACAGGAAGCTTTCACCTTATAACATATGCCCATAAAAACACAGTGTCTAGAGCACTTAACACCGCTGGGCTTGATGGGAGCGGGAGGCGAGGATTGCTGCTCATCCTCTCCCGCGTGGGTTACGGTGCCCATCGCCCTTCCGAGAACGGGATTTTGTGTTCTGCTGTCCTCTGCCAAATGAGAGCCGACAGACTGCAGCTCCTTGAATGCTCAGCTTCTGCTGAGAACCACCGAGCGTGCTATTTGAGGACAATTAGCTGCTGTGGCTTTGGTGAATAGTCTATTATGTATGATCTGACTGATCGTTCTGCCTATTATTATTTTAAATGATACAGTGCAGGGCTCTGCAGGAGAATAAATTGAAACTTCCCACATCAGTCCCTCGGGGCAAACACCATTTCGGACTGAAGGTGATGTCAGATACATGCTTGTGTTTTTTATCCTAGCCACGGGGAACACAGAATAATCATAGGCTCTTTCTAGGCTGTATTGTCAGCATGTGGCCTTTTGCCAAAGAGAACCAGTTTGGGTTCCACTTACTGCTTTTGGAACAAACTAAACCAAAAATTGCAGTATGAATCGAGACCTGTAATACACTGCGGCTGATCCTGTGGAACAGTATTTTTCAATTACAGTTGGATTTGAAAAAACGCTGCAAAACCTGGCATTAACTTTTTGCTAAATGGAAAGTAGCGGGGGACAGGGATTTAAGCTTTATTTTTGTCTGTTTTCTGCTACTGAATAATTGTTCCCTTTGCACTGCACAGCGCAGCTGAACAGTGTGTTGCCTTTATGCTCTCGTGGCTAAAAACTGCAAACCTGTCCCGGGTCACCCAGGAGAAGCTGGCATTGGTCATCAGGAATCACGATGACCTGTTTCCCCCTTAATTGCTCTCTGTCATTAACACCTGGTAAATCTTTGGCAGCATTATGCCCCCTTGACTGATAACAGGTTCAGCCAGAAATGTCGAGAGCAGGATTCGCTGTGCAGCATGAAGTGCGGTAACACTGAGATAAAGACACGCAGAAGAGCCCGGGCTTATGGCAGCTGGGGACTCATGAGATGCATTTCAACCTCTTTTGAAACCAGAGCAAAAAGTCTCATTTCTGCAATGGCTAATTTCGCCTCATGCTACCAACTAAGAAATTTCTCGGCTCATTTGAAATATAAATTTTCTTTAAATTTACTAAAAATGATGCTTATTTTAAATGTTAAATATATTCACTTAGCTTCACTTAATTTTTATTTTTATTTATTTTTCTTCTCCACAGCAGCCTGAAGAGGAGCAGTCTGCATGCGATGTCACCAGCTCCAGCTCCTCCGCGGATGACACCATGTCCTTGGAAAGGAACTCGTCCCTGGGCAGCGACACGTCCCTTCCCTTCCCGCCTGCGGTGAACTTCGTGCAGCCTAAGGACAGGCGCAGCCTGGATGGGAGCTGCACTAGCATGGTGGCTGCAGAGGGAGGAGAGGGCGAACCCGCTGGCTTGGGAGAGAAGGATGAGGAGCTGGACAGTATCACAGACGTGCCCACTCCTTCCTCCGTCTTAAGAAACTCCATGCGGCCGCTGTCACCTTTCCGTCGCCACAGCTGGGGGCCAGGGAAGAATGCCACCAATGAAGCAGAAATCAATCAGAGGAGGTGAGTGGAGAGCTACTCTGATTTACTTTGCACCTGCTCACACGGAATTATCCAAGTTTTGAACTCGGTGTGATAAAACAGAAAATTGAGGATGTCACTCTTGAATACTTTTTTGCACTGAAAGGAGTGAAAACAATCTCCTAACATACATGTTTTCAATTAACTTTCAGGGTGAAAGTACTTAATACCTACAGTACACTGTAGCTTTCCAGAGGACAGAAGGAATAACTCAAAGTTAATTAGAGCGAATGGAAATACCTTGGGACAGGTCTTCTGTTTGAACTGTCACCACCCCTTTCTATAGGAAGGGCTTTGATAAAGGAATTACTGGAGTGTTAAATATCATTGACAGCAAAATAAACACAGCCATTATTGCTTTGACTGTGTATTAAAAGAGAGAATGGGCTTCAGGGCTTAAAAAGAGGTGTAGAGGCTCCTCATTTGGTGTAATGGAGAGGTGGGTAGTCCCTGCTGGACTGTTGATTAATTTTCAAGGAATTGGTTCTAGCTGAGTCTCCTGTGGACAGTAAATCCCATCTAACACATCACCACGTCCCCAGGAAGATTCTCTCTTCCCTTTTGAGAAGATACAAGAGGGGCAGCTGTAACAGGCCAGGGAGAGTATAAATGCTGGTGCCAGGTGCCTGCGAGAAGAAAAGGTGCTCAGCACTCCATCTCAGTGGGGAAAAAGATGAAGATGATGCAGGCCAATAACATAATTGGCGTAACGTCCAGCACTGTGCCCAGTGTAGATGGGCACTGTTTGGGCTTCAGGATGCTTGGGGTCAAACCCTGCCCACTCTGAACCCAGTGGAGGTGTTTTTCATGCATTTCATGTCACAGAGCAGACATGGCCAATTGTTATGGCAGGGCCAGGGGGCCGTATCCTGCCACAGAGCCGGTGGAGACCTGCAGAGGCTGTGAGCTGCAGTGTGCTGCATGGCGCTGCTCCCGGGCTGCCTGCCCCAGTAGAGTGCTGCTGTCTACGTGGGCAGCAGGCCTTTAAGATAAATGGAGCCATTATATTTATGATGCCATTCAATTAAAAGTGGCCACTGACAACAGGTTCCTGGTAGGTTGTTACTGGCCCGTTAGGATAATCCAGTGAGAGGCCGCAGTCCCCCACTGGAAATTTGTACATCCTTTGTACATTAGGAGCTGTGTGGATTACTAAAGGAGTATCATAGACCCTTCAGATTTTAAAGCCAATGTTGAAAAACTTTCAAGACCCCGTAAGTAACAGGGTGAAAGATTTTTTTTATTATAATTATTATTTTGTTAACTCCTGCCACCTTTTTTGGCTTCATTCTTGGTCCCCAGATAATATTTCAATAAATTAGGCAATACCTATCTTTTAAAGCAATGAAAGAGTCAACGTCAGTTGTACATGCAGGTTTATGACAGCATGAGTCCATAAGCTCATAAACTCACTTAGATTTATTTTTAAGTGTAGGACCTGTTATGTAAGGTTTCTGAGGGTAATAAACTGCATAGCTGGCAATTACTGCTAACGCTTAACAGATGGGGTTAAATTCTTCTGCATCAGAGTTCAGAGGCGGTTTCTGATATGGGAAAATACATTCATTGTAAATGTAAGACAATTTCAGTAAAGGAACAGTAATTATTCTCATATGTTCTTAGATGCAGCTGCCACTAGCTAAGGATAGCTGTCACACAGGTCAATTAGAAAAGAAAAGCTGGGAGGGTCTTTGCTGCTGATTTGATTCCAGTTTGTTTTCGTGTTCCTGTTACGAAGGAATTTGGATTATTTGTTTTTGTTTTGTTTTCTTTTATCTTTGTTCTTTTCATACGTGGCTGTTATGATGTTGAGATTCTCGTTGCTTAGTGAGCAATGAGAAATACCAAGAAAGTGGAGCCCAAACAAGCGGCTTTCATGCAAGTCAGTTAAATTTTGGGCGTGTGCTTCTTCATTTATTTCACATTCAGTAGATACTTTTCCATTTAAAGGGAAAAAGCCCTTATTGTAATTTGACTTTTGCAAACCTTTGAAGTGAAGGTACATGGAGCACAAGCCTTTGCTAAGGGTAGGACCTGCACTGCCCCCCAGCACCCCATGTCTGCTCCCGCGCCTCCTTTGCCCCCCCGTGGCACTTCTTTGCCCCATCAGTGAGCAGGCTGCGCTCACTAAATGAGCAGAAAATGAACCAGAAAAGAGGGAATTGTCACCAGGCCCAACCCGAGGAGTGGAATTGGGCTCCACAGTGGAATGGGGACGCTTTCCTTCACGGCGAGCTGCGGAGGCAACCGAGCTGCAGGAGATGCCTCCTGCCCCAGCCAGGACCTTGCAGCCTGGTCCATCCCCCAGTCTCACCAGAAACAGTCCTGTCCTGACTACGGAGGGAGCAGAGCTGAGCTTGAACAGAGCTGTTAGGGCAGGACCCAAGAAGCCTACCAAAAAAAAATCCATCTTTTGTAGGATTTGGTCTTTTCCAGTGTTATGTGTTTTCTGTTTGTAAGAGGAACAAGCGTAAAAAAATGTCCACAGAAAAGATTAGAAGAAATTTAATCATCTTCAGGAAAATGTGAAAACATACTTAGTTCCCCTCTGCTCCCCCTCTCTCCTCAAATACACTTCATGGATAATCCTTGTGTCTACATTTTGCTTTTAAAAATACAAAGAAAACTAACAAGGCTTCCACAAAAGGATGTTCATCCTTCAGTAATTCCTAACATTCATAGCGGATTTGAAATGCCTGTCTTTCAACAATAATGCAGTGTTTTTCACGTTCATGTCTGAGGAAAGAAATGCCTGCATTTTTCACTGATGGATTAAGCACTGCAAAACTGGAGCCGTTGTTAATCATGGTTGTTAACAGCCTCTGTCAAATAGTTTGTCCTTATCTAAACTTAAAACTGACCTGGCTTGGGCAGCAGCTAAGTTGCAACATGGTCAATACCTGTTAAACCTTCCTTCTGTAAGGAAAAAAAAAAAAAAAAGATTTATTTGTGGGAGAGAGGAGGAATAGAGAGACTCATTACTTCCTTCAGTATTTCGTTTTGTGTTTTCCCTGTACTTCCATTCCTGCTATTGTTTGTCTGTTGGATATTATTCTTTCAGCTGCCGTTTGTTCATTTTATTCCATCTGAGTGTCTGACCACTGTCCATGATTCATTTTCAGTTCAATGCGAGTTCTGGGGGATGGTATAAAGAAGCCTCCCATTCATAGGAGAAGGTACAAAGCCAGCTAACGTGACTAACCATTTTGCGTTTGAATGTCTACTAACTCCATACTGTCATCTTCGTCAGCCTGGGACTAGTCCCTACCTCCCAAAGCATTCCTGGTAGAGTTGTACATCCCGCTTGGCTGCTTTCCCCCTCCAGCCTGACCCAGGGCAATTTTTCTGACCTGCAGGGCACAAGCTCAAGACATTTTCTCCAGAACAATGCATTAATATCTTGGAGACATCTCAGAACTCATTTTGTTAGGCTCTGGCATATGTAAGGTTTGGACTGTATTAAAATAATTGTTTACCTGCAAGCATGTGCGTGGCTTCTGCCTACAGCACATCAGAGACTTGTGCCAGGAGTTGCAGGAGGGGCACCTGGTGAGGGGATGCACCAAAACGATCTCAGAGTTACAGAATACTGTGCAGCTCTGCAGCTTGTTAAATTAAGTGGCTTTAATTTTGCTCTTTTGCTGTTTTTTAAAGCCATCTCCCTAAAAAATAGAAAGTAAGTGTTTTTTCTTCACTTCCATGTGTTTTCTAGTTTTCTTCTGTATAGCAAACTTTCAGTTCCTCATCCAACATGCAGATACATATTTTCACTCACGTAACCTTTCAGCTGCCTATTAACGTATCAAATTAGAGCACTTGATTTTTGACTCAGCAGCCATGTGGACTGTCCATGATTATACATTTTTAGGTTACAAAAAAAAGAGGTCTAACCTCTCCCCTTCAGTGGTTCAACCCCTTCTGATCTCCCCTAGCCTGCTGCCTCTCCTCCTGCAGCAGGTTAACTGAGGATTTCTCTTCCCTTGAAATGGCTGCGGTTACCTGAAGTGCGTGTGTTAGATGTGTGTGTAAACAAACTGCTGTATTTCCACAGATGGAAAAAATGCTGCCAGGGCCGTACCATGCATCAGCATAAATGAAGCCATATGAGCAGTGCTGTATGTTTCAGGAGAGGGCTCTTAAAGGAGAGGCACAAGAAAGAACATGCTTCTTGACTTCTAAGAAGCCGCTTTATTTGCATCACTCTGCTCTGGGGGAAGAAGTGCAGTGCTCATCTTCTCAGCTCATGCAAATGAACATCTTTTTAGCGTTTGGCTGTTAGTACTACCACAGCTCGTATAGAGGAGGCCTTGAGTTATAATATCCTGAAACATTGAACGTACACATAAAGAAAATGTCTCAAATAGGCAACATAAAATACCTAGTCAATTCTGAGAATGTCCTGATATCCCATTCTCTCTTATTATTTTCTGGCCTCCCAACCATTTTGATATTATCCTCTCTAATACCAGTTGCAAAGCAACAGCCTGAAACTAATTCCAACAGTTTATGCTCTCACACAAGGCTGTTGTATATAATAGCTCTCCCTCCTCCCCAAGTCTTTTTCTGTAAAGGGTTTTTGCATGCTATGCAATGATCTTGTTCTTGTTTTTATGGTGTTGCCAACAGATTGTGGGTGGCTCACCAGCAGGATTGTAGTTCTGGAAGACTTTGCTTTCCATTGCCCTTGCCAAAAGGTCTTTATCCTTCCCTGGGATCTTCCACCATTTCCTGGCTTCCTCCTGCATGTATGCACAGCTCCTCTCTCTCCTCTCCTGCCTCCCTTCCCTGCAGTTTTAGCGTTCGGTGTTGTCACTGTAACATGACAACAGTCAGAAACAGAGGCTTCTTTCAAAGTGCACTATCTGGTGTAAATGTTATATTATTTCTTTAATGAGGAAAATTCTCTATTCTTCAATTCATAAGTGGCCACACAAGAATTACTGCCTTTTGCAAACAAGGCAGTGAAAGGAAGTCAACATAAGCAGAGCTCCAAGGGTCCACCTAGCCCAGCAGTCTCATGGCCACAAATAGATGGCTGGGAGGAGCAAGAAGAGGGAGAGCGTGGGTGATACTTTCCTTGGGATACTTGCTCAGCAAGTAGTTCCCTCTGGGTGGATTTTACTGACCTGCTTGGGGGCTGAACATAAGCCTGAAAGTGCAGACTGAGATGAGTGGTGGAAATGGGTTTACTGTGGCCATGGGGATTTGGTTTTTTTATGATCTGAGGCAAGTATTTAGTCCCCCTTCATCACTAATACCTCCCTCTGCCACCATGGTGTGGTTGAATCATGAAAAAGTCCTTGCAATATTGGCATATGTTGGGAAGGTCTTCACAGAGAATGCTTATGGTACTGAGCTGAAGAGCACCTGGAGCTTTGGGGTACAAAGCGTAGGTATTTCAGATACATCCTCACCCCATTAACATCCTTAATAAAGCAGATAGTAATTATCTGCACTCCAACACTGAATGTCAACCATCAAACCCTTCCTGAATGTTTCCAGTGTTGTGCTGTGTGAATACAAGGACTTGGCAAGCAACAGATGTAGTCGGTGGCTTTAAACCTTCCTTTATGCCATCTGAGGTTTCTGGCGTTAACAAATCCTGGCCCAGGGACACTTAGACTTGTGCTGCTCATCCTGTAGGCTCCTGGCCTGGAGCAAAGCCTGCTCTGGCCATGTCCTTTCCATGCACGGAGCACAGGCCGGGGGCTGGGAGCAGGACTGGTGCAGCACTGCTTTGGCAGATCTGTGCTGATGCAAAATTTCCTTCTGACAATATATGTTTCCTGGACAGCTTTTCCAGTCTTTAGGGGTCTTTTATATGCCATAGCTGACAAGAAGATTGATTTCTCTGTTTCTGCAAAACCTGCAATTGACCCATGAGATTGCAGAGAAAAAATAACAAAAGCAGTATTTAAAACGACAGCCAAAATATTTGCATTCTGTATTTGCATTGCTTATGTCTTTCCTGATGCAACTTGGGATTCTTCTGGGGTATGGGAGCTGAAAGGTTTTCTAGTCAAAGCACTACTTGAAGGACCCTGATTTGAATTAATCCCAACTTAATAGCAAGACGAGCCTGTTTTTTTCTTCCAGCCTCTTTTACTGATTTATTGTGCAGCTTTTAAGAATGTAACTCTCCTTTCTTATTTTTCCCAAGTGTAGCCTGACGTTATTAATTCTTGTATGGAGGGGATTACGTGATTAAATATTTCCGAGGGGTTCTTTTTCTGATTTTGGAATGAGAGGTACCAGGAAAATACTAATCATTACTAACACAATGGCTGTATGATTACTTATACAAAATTGGCTTTGGTGTTCCCCAGAAACATCTCTCCCCACAAGGAGCAGTTTCTCCAGTCCACTCGCGGGTGGGATGGGTTGGAGGGAAGTATGGGCTGTCCTGCTACCTGTTTGGTGTGCTCTGACAGCCAGAAATATATATATTAGCTACTGCATTATTTCTGAGGGGCTTTTGTGTGTGCGTGTGTGTGTTTTATGTTTGTGTTTGTTTTAAGATATTCAAGAGTGAGTCTTTCAACATTCCCCTGTTCCATAACAATCCAATAATCACAGCCCTTTTCCTTTCTTTGCCTCTTTTGATGTTCCTAGTTTGAGCTGGTGTCCCTCTGGTGTACAGTTCACTGCCATGGGTCCTGACTTTAATTGTAGAAGGTATGGTATAAATGAATGTGCAGCAGCAGCAATGGAGCATCGCAAAAACTGTGTTGTCAGCTTTTCGTGCATAGTCTTTTCCTCTGCTGCTCTGGCTGAAGCGTGCACGTGTCTGCTTCATCTGCTTTTTCAGCAATTAGTCGTGGTAATGGGTCTTCTAAACTGGGGTGCAGGTGAAGGTGGTGGCTGCTTTTCATTGGCTTTGAGTGTTCAAGAAGTCACTCTGTTGGTTTGAGCTGCTTTGCTCTGTGGTGATTTTAAGGGGCGTTTTTCTGCAGCAATGATTGTAACAGCAATTGTGATAGCCGAAGAATCAAAATGAGAGTTACTGTGATTCAGCGCCACTTTGTTCTCGGCAGATCTTGTAAAGGATCTAAGTTCATACAGACTTGCTCGTTGTAAATTGAGAGCTCTGGTTTCTTCTTCAAAGAGGCTGATCATGTAAAACTTCCTGTGCGAAACCAATCTGATAGCCAAAGATGAAAATTTCCAAGGCACTCAGTGGTTGCTTCTTCTGTAGAAAGCCCTGGAGTTGGAATTAATGCTTGCAGGTCAGATATTTACCTGATACGGTGATTTAATGCAATTGAAAGCCAGTCTCCCAGAGTTTATAGCTTCCGTTTTCCCCTGGCAGTTCTTGCTGGTTGTGGATAGAGCTATTAAAACTCTCTTTCTGAAGACTAGATATTGAGAAAGAACTTAATCTGTCCTTCAAATTATGAAATTAATTCCATTTGGTCTATATACCCTGACTAACAATTACAGACCAGTATTACCAACTCATGACTACTTCATGAGCTATCTAATATTTGCGTTTTTGAACTGAGTTGTTTGTGTCACAACAAACTGCATTTTTTTCTGTATAATGTCATTATTGTTGTCTTGGGATAGAAGAAAAAATGTTCCTGCACCTTAAATAACTGGTATGAATAGGACTGATTTCTCTTTGCAGGTGTTTTAGAGTAAGCTTTATAACGTCTGCTGTTGATACGCATTTTTGAGTCAAAATCTTCCTAAAGCAGATTAAATTGTAAAAGTTTCGACCAGTCTTTCTCATTAATCGGCGTGAAAAAAATATTTAAAAAATCACTAAATCTTCTTTCTCAAGGTTTATTGTAATTTTTGCTTTGAAGTTGCATATTTGTCAATATGCTTCTAAATGGATGCAGAACATCAATCACTACTATGCAAGTCTACCTGAATTTAAAGCTCCTCTGGTTGTTTAAATAATCCATATAGCCTATAGCGTGTTTTCCCTTTTATATGTTTGTGTTAGCTTGTTGGCCACTTTGATGTCAATATTAGCCTCGAGCCGGGGTATATAGCCAGGGTAGTCCTTGCTTCAGACTAACAGTACTTCGTGCACGTAAGGTCAAGCATGAGCCGTAGAGTTGTGCTAGTGGAGGTGTCCAGGGAGGTGAATCCATAAAGCGTGCACATTAACCCCGCACAGGAGTGGCAAGGGGTTTATGGATCTTGGCATGAGGAGCATGAGGGTCAGAAGCAGAATATGGGGGTTAAGAAAGATCAGATGGAAACAGTCACATTTTAAAAAAGAAGTTGTTCTGGGTAGGTGACAAGAGAGCGTATTAGCTTTATTTTCTGTAGATGTCACTTGTCTGTGAGCAGCTGCTGTCTCTACAGAGGTTGGGCAAACGTTTTATAACTACCCTGTTCTGCAAGCAGAAGTTCAGTATTTTGATTACCACTGAGTGATTATGTCTGGCTCCAATGGGCAGACCCAGCTTCATCAGCAAATGATAAAATAGCATTGATTGGCTGATGGAGACAGCATTTATTGAATTTTTAAAGAGAGAGAGAGGGAGAAAGGGGGAAAAAAAGAAACCAGCTTTGGCAGAAAGACATTACTGGCGCCAAAGCTTTGTGCAGTGGCAAGTGCTAAATAGATTCAGACTATATGTCTGCAAAGATGAACGTTACATGCAGCACAGGGCTGATTTTGTGGCTGCTGGGAGGGGTGGTGGTCCAGGACAGGCAGCGTTGTGCTATACAAGGTAGTTTAATTTGGGTGGCTTTATTCCCAGGGGGAACCTAATACAAAGCCAGCAAACAGAGTATGTAGAAATACCAAAATCTTCAGAAGCGATGTTTCTAGATTCTCCTGGGCACCACTCAAGAAGAAAAAAGAAAAAGAGTAGGAAAGTCCATTGACCCGGGAGTTGAATGGGTGTTCAAGCAACTGCTGTATGTCATTAGAAGCACAAGATGCTGCTGTTCATTCTGAATACAATGTAAATATAAATCCCTCCCCTGCTATCTACACGTGGTCGTTAAGAAGTAATATGCTGAGGAATAGCATCAGTGTTTCCCTGCACGGTTCAGCTAGTGACTGCGTTCTGTTTCCCATTTGAAAGTGCTATGTGCCAAAAGACACTGGTCCCTGAGAGTTTGTCGGGATCTAACCTGCATGGTTTCTCTTCAGTTACAGCCTAGAAGGCCTTGCTGGAGACGCTGGTGAGAGCAAGAAGCCCTCTGCAAACTTGGAGGCAGCTTCTCTGAGCTCCAAAGACCTCAGACGGAGTCCGCTTGCCAGCAACCAGTGTGGGTCCCTGGTCTTGCTCACTGAAGAACTTGAGCAAGGGGAAATCAGAGACTATGATCGCCAGGTAAAGCTGTCCAATTACTATTAGATTTCTAGGAAACTCTGCATCACAGTTTTAAAAGTCATTTTTCAAAGTGACAGTGAAAGCTTCCATCCTGTATGTGTAATATTATTAAAGTCTTCATTTTTAACACAGAGGAATTTCCACTTTGTTCAAATTTGCTACTTGATTCTTTGGGACAAGATGGTTGATGGGCAAAGTCTTAAGAGTGGAGAACAAGAAACTTTGCCGGTTTTCTTCCACTGATTGTATGAATAATCATGGAAAAGTTATTAACTTTTTAGCATAGATATACTGTCAGTAGCAGGTGTTATAAGGGTTCAGCAATTAGTGCTTATGTAGCCTTTTGCAGATCTGAAATTCAGGTACCAAGTAGTAATTTATCTGTTAAAGTTTTAAGGTTTATTTTCCCATTGTAAGAGGAAAATAGTTTTTTTTTCTTTCACAGACATAACTAGAATGAAAAGGCACATTATTGTAAGCAACAGTTATACAAAATGTTAATTGCACATTAAGCAAATTTAGTGCAATCTCTGGAGCAGAGGTCTATGATAGGAATTAAGGACAGAATATTAGGGGCCAAAATATTGTGAGAGTCCACTTATTTTTATTAAAGAAACAATTATGGTCTTAAATACTTTTAATACCCTGGATTTCTGAGCTTGATGCTTCAGCCTTAGTGTTTTCTGGGTACCTGCCAGAATCATTAGCCAGCCAGCCTGTTTACCTCGTAGAGTCACTGCCGTATATCAAGCCGGTAAATGGGTCTTACAAGATATGACCAGTGAGAGCTGGTGTGTCAAGGCTCTTGTGTCTTCTCTGCACTGAGGAATGGCATTTCTGGGGAGCACAGTTAAGCATCAGATTTTTTTTACCATGTTGAACCGCAGTCTAGTTACACTGCAGAGCTGGAATCACAGCAGTAATTTCTTTGGCCATCAGACAATTAACAGCATCCACCTCGTAATATCTTGCAAGAAAAGCAAGCAGCCAGTGTCTCTGTTCCAAAAGTAGTTGCCTTCCATTGAAAAGACAAAATAAAATGTTGTATTTTTCACCTATTGCCTTATACAGGGATCATTTAAATTTTAACTGTTTGAAAGTGTGAATTTCAGTAAATAGGAACACTTAAGTTCTGCAGCTGGAATGGTACTGTTGTGCATGACATATTTGCCTAGTGTTTTTGTTTTCTCTTCTGCAGGTGCATCAAACATCACAGCCACAAGGATTTAATTTCTGTACTTCAGCTGTTTCATCACCACTGACCAAATCAATGTCTCTAATGTCAATTAGTAAACCAGCGCTGGACAGTGAGTAACACAATTTTCCCTTATCCTTACATAATTTGTCATGTGTTGTATCTACCTACCTTCCCAAGCCAGAATTTACTAGTACTTGCTCTTTCTTTCCTATATTATGTGAAATATATATTTCACTGCAGCATGGGATTGTGGGTGGAAAGCCAGAACTTGTTCAGTTTAGATCCATATTTTCTTATTCCCATCATATCCCTGCTGTTTCTAATTCTGTTGTTTTTGTTTGTTTGTTTCTTAATTAGACTACTGGTATGAAA
The DNA here is from genome assembly GCA_013399115.1 of Anseranas semipalmata. NCBI lineage: Eukaryota > Metazoa > Chordata > Aves > Anseriformes > Anseranatidae > Anseranas > Anseranas semipalmata. The sequence goes on from VXAA01006441.1 coordinate 691,633, forward strand.
ACTATTATTTATTGAGTTTATTATTTTAAAAAAAAGTGTATTTTAATTTTGCACCCTTTCAGAATTTCTTCCTTTGATGTTGAGATAAATTCCACTTGAGATCTTATTTTCCTACTTTGGGATTTTTTTTAAAGTAGATGCATGTCTTGGTCTCCTTGGGGGAATTTGTTGCTGTTTCTTCTATTTGAGATAAATGTTTTGGGGCAGATGGGTATAATTTATTGAATATCATTCCTGAAGAAAATAGCAAGAGTTGATTAGGGGAAATTTTTCAATTTGGCTTAGCCTAATTGAAGCAATAAAAATCACTTAATTTTGCTACTTCAATGAATTAATTCTTTCAGCTGAAAAAGTCATTCAAAAGGCTGCAGCTGGATGTGCTTAGGAAGGACCATGTTACACATACTTTCATTTTATTAATTGCCAGCCAGAAAATGCATTGACTTTTTAGATCATATCTTGTCAGTCAGTGATGAGTCCTGATGTTTTCCTCTTTATTAATGTGCTTCTTCCTTGAAGTTATGCAATACACATCTTTTTGCTGTTGCATGCAATTAGGAGTGCAGGGCAGCACCTGGTCCGGGGCTCGCCAGTGCCTGTACATGTGATTAGCACAATTCTGCTTCCTCCACAAAACCAAGCCACCACCATTTTTTTGTGGTCAGTTGGCCAAGCATCCCTCCATTAAGTCAATGGATGGGCAAGAGGTTTATGTGATGGTTGTGTGCCCTCAGTTTAGTCATTCAGATGCATTCTGGTGCTGCGCTGCTGATGTTAATGACAAGCTGTTAATTGAGTGGAAGCATCAGGTGCAAATGGAGCTGTATGGAGGAACCACAAGTTCTGCAAAGCTGAACAAGGCAAGGTGCTTCGAAGAAAGGCATTTTATTCATTTAGGAGGCTTGCTGAAAGAAGCTCACAGAGATTGTGTTTTGTAGGAGATGTTTTAAAATTCTTTGCCATTGTTCTTCGATGATTAATAAGCATGTGGCCTAATGGATGTGGCCCCAGCAACAGTAACCAAAACACTGGCAAATCTGTCCCGTGAAAAGACCGGCTCCTGCTCCATTCGGTGGCGCACCCTCTTTCCTCCTGGTGCTGAAGGCCTTCATTATTTTATTTTATTTTTTAAGCAACCAATTTATTGGCATTGCATCCAGTTGCTAACCAAACACTGTAAATAACTCAGCTAACTCCCAGAAAATGCATGCTCGGTGGCTGAGAGCACCCTGCAGGCTGATGCTTTTCTCCCTCTTGCTTGAGACTTTCCTTCAGGCTCACAGAGTTGGGTTATGACAATGGAGGATTCACAGAATGGTTGAGGTTGTAAGGGACCTCTGGAGGTCATCTGGTCCAGTCCCCCTGCTCAAGCAGGGCCATCCAGAGGTTGCCCAGGACCATGTCCATATGTGCCTGGACCACATCCAGGATTTGTGCCACCATCTTGGAATATGACAAATTACCACCTTGCCACTCTTTTCTGTCAGATCACCCACATTAAAAATGCCATCAAGGCCTGAGCTGGTGGTAGACAAGTTTGATTATGCTCCTCTTTTAGTGCCAGCCTAGCCATGATGGTCTCATTCTGTTTGAAGGGAAAAAGAAAATGTAATGAGAAAATGTAATGAGATATCTAGAGGGACCGTGGAAGAAATAGTAGGGTTAGTCTTCTGCTTTGAGGTAGAAGTCTGTGAGTTTTGGATGCTGGTGTTTAAAAATGACTAATGCTTCTGTGTGCTTTACTTTTCCAATAGCTTGCAACACGTCAGGAAGGCCTCATTTTTATAGGAAGGTGGTTTCTGAAAACTGCTGCATTTTGAGGTGGTTCAAGTGAGCATCCAAAAAGATTACTCACCTTGAAAATTTAGGTCACAGAGTCTCTTCCCAACTCTGACACTTTCCTAACTTTGGAAACTTCAGTAAATCACTTCATTCTTCTTCAGTCACTTTCATAGAGGAATTGAGTTACTTGTTTGAGTTGTGGCCGTAAATTCATGTGAAGCAGCTTAGTGCCTTATACAAGAAGGTCTGGGATCTCGGCTCTCGTGTATCACTTACCTTTGACATTCATGTTATTGCAGCAGAATACTTTAAAGCTATGCAAGAAATCCTTAATTTCATGGAGGTGTATTCTAGGAAAATTTAATTATCTATGTTTCTACATTCCACTTGTTTAAATTTATGGTAGGTGTTTAAAAAAATCCACAACCCCTGCAGATGTGTTTGAATGAGAAGGAAGCAACATGTTTTGCACAAAAGCTTCAAAAATTAAATCCAGTCGAGTAAACATATGGAGTGTTTTCTGTTATTGTTCCCATATATTGCCCTCAGTATTGAGGCAGAAACAGTTTCCAAGACTGAGTTTCTAACCCACACTCCATCTGATGTCTCAAATGTTCCAAGGCTTGCTGTGGCCATTCACAACTGCTAATTCTTTAGCATTTTATAGAGGGAGGTCACAAGAGCTGTTGGCTGGAGTGCTCGGAAGACTGCTTTCAGCTTTGGAATAGCAAATTTCCAGTGTGGAGCATTGTTATAAAGCCAGGAACTGCTATAAATAAAACCACTGAAATGGAAGTTGAATTGAACTGTGCTAGAGGAGGTTGTTCTATTTACAGTAAAGTATTATTGTTCATCTTGACTTTTAGTCTAAATAGACAGTAGACTACAGAAGAAAGAAAGCAGTGTTGCCTAGTCATTGTCTTCAGATGTTGGACACCAGAAGAACTCCTTTGAAAGGCAGCCTAAACAAAATAAATGCATGAAGTCTTTTCTATGAAGAGTTCTTCACTTTAAATGCCTTTTGCTGGGTCCCAATCTAGGGTTGCTCTGCTTAAGTTGAAAAAGTGTGCACATAAATTGAAAAGGTGTGCACGTAATTTTAGTCAAACTCTGTGTGATTGGCATTTATGACTGATGGCTGAAGGAAATTTTCAGAGGAGTTAGCTTTGCGTTGGTTGCATTGCATGAATATTCCTCAGATAATATTTTTATATTCTAAATTCAGTTTTGGAGTATGATTATCAGCAATTCAAAAAATTCTTACTGTTTTATTGTTTAAAATTCTTATACTTCTATTATACAACACAGTCTTACTGGCTGAAAGGACACGTTTTGTTCAAAGGGAGTAATAATTGCTACTTCTTTCCCTTGGAAGTTTTAAACTGATAAAGTCTTTAGCCTCGTTTCCCTGTTGTGCAAGCAAATTGGTTTATTCATGCCATGGGATGGCTTGAAAACGCCTGAATATATGCAACAAAGGTATTTAATGGAGATGCTTAATGTAAGACCCCCTAGATCAGACCTGTCCGGGGGCAGAGTTTCCCCAGCACTGTCCCTGTCATCTTTTCCGAGGACACTCTGGCCATTCCCCATCAAGGTGAATCACTTGCATGACCAGGAGGCAGGTGTCCTCATAGCGTTGGAGGGGTGGGTATCCAGCAGCCTGAGGTTTGTCAGATCACAGCACAGAGGTTTTCACCTGCGGTCACATGATGACAAAGTTTGGGAAGTACAGGTCTCGGATATCTCCATGAGAAGCTGTGTAGCAGTTTCAGTTAAGAGTGACTAGCTGGCTCCTACATCTCTTTTCAGAGAAACCTGTACTTATAAAGAATTTTTGCAAGGCTGCTGCTATGTGAACACTGCTCTTAAAAATAAATTATTTTTAAGCAGGAATTGCAGTAAACCATTTTTTTAATTTGCAAAGTTTTCAGATGAGGCCATAAACAAATAGCAGGGATTCCTGGAAAAGTGCATAACACTGGAAGATAAATATAACTTCAGAAATTGACATGAGCAGAAGGCAGAGCAGAAAGATGTTAAAAAAATGATTGAACTTGTTTGTATTGTCCTTCTGATAATGGGAGATTTGATGTCACAGACTGATTGCAAAGTTTGGCATTGGATTTGGTAGACTTCTCCTAGGCAAGGGCTGGACAGGATACAGGGGGGGGTTTCTCATGTTTAGGCAATTTATTTTAAACAAGGACTGTGAGTTTTAGAAGAAGGCAGTAGAAGAGATAGTTGTTTTTTTTCTGTTTTATGTTAGGGAAGAAAAGAAAGGAAATTTTGGTCTCTTAGTTTTAAAGCTGGAAGCTTTGAAGGACATAAGATTACAAAAATGGTGTGGTTTTTAAAAGGTAGAAGCAGCGAGAACTACTCCAGGTAGATTAAGTCAAAATTTCAGATAAAGTATCCTTGCTATACCCAGCAGTTTCGATGTGTCATTTAACAGCAAAAAGCACCATTAAATAAATAAGTGTGTTGAATTGTTTTACTTTACCAGGGATGGCAGTAATATCAGTGAGGCAGATGTGCTTTGTCCAGAGATCCATTAAATTATTGGGACCCTGGAAAAATAACCGTTCACATGTAAATCTTCATTATGATTTCCTATAAAAATATGCCAGCAAAATATAAGGAAAACACTGAATGTTGAGTTATGCATGCAATAAGACCTGCATCCTCTGAAGCCTGCATCCTCTGGAATTTGCACATTCTTAATTCTTTGTTTCTTGTGCCTTTTCTGAAGCCAGATGCTTTGCAGACATTTCCTTTGCTTTGGTTCTAGTTTGCTTTGGCTGCTTTCGTCTCCATTTTATTATTAAATACATTTTCAAGCATGCTCTAATGTCTGCTGTTAACCCACTTCTCAGCCCAGGGCCGGACTCGACCATCGAGACGAATCTCCTTCTCCTTCAGCATCTCTCCACTCATTCCTAAGTCTAAAACTCTCTTTTCTATTGGCTCTTCTTCCAGTGATGAGGAGGAGGAGTTGCATAGTAAGTAAGCGTTTTCTGTGCATTGCAGCCATTATGGGTGGAAACAAAGGGAAATCTGTTTTTCTGCTTCAGACCTTGAAGTTTCACCATGCAGACACTAAACTAACCTTTCCATTGCATGATGTCTAACAGCATTATCTTAGTCCTGTATCTGAATGCTAACTAATGGCAGAATAAAAGGATTATAATCCAAAGAGTCTTGTACATCAGCGCTGTCAAATCTCTTCTGGTTAGTTTTGGTCTTCATCCATTTGGTGAAAGTTATCATTCACCACTCTGATTGGCAATATTGTCATTACCTTTGTATAAAAAGCAAAATACTTGCCTAGAGATCGTTGCAGTACATGGAGTTAGCAGGAGGGATAGGTCCCTGCCCTCTGTATGTGAGAGTGAATACATTGCTTGGTGGGAGTAGGAGAAGAAGAAAGAAACCCTGATACTAAATTCTGAAAATCTTGGTTGCAACTTCAGTTTCCCAAAATGTCTGCAAAAAGCAGACGTTACAGCCAAACACCTTAGATCATCAAGGTGTTCATATCTAGGTCCTGATGTTAAAATCAGAATAATTTTGTCAGGAAACAGGCAAGTGCTATATGGTAGCTTTTCTTCCTGCTGCAAACTCCACTGTTAAAAAGAAACCCCAACTAAGGCAGAACCTTGAATTAGTCATTTACCCTCCTCCTCTTTCTTTTTTTTTTTTTTTGTAAGTAGGCATATCAAAAATATTGACGGTGCTTCCTCTTTCTTAAACATGTTTTATTAGATTGCTGAAAAAAAACAGAACAGATAACTCTGTCTATAGAGATCATTCAGACTGGCCTCATTAGTTGGTTCAAATACACCATTTGCAAGGAAACCAGCCTCCATCCCTTGTGTTGTACTGGGATGGGGGAAATTCCTTTCCCAACAGATTTTGGTAGCTTCCTGAGCTACAGAATCTCCACACCATCCACTCCAAACACCTGTTGTAGATATCCAAATTCTCCTCCTTTCCACTCCTGGTCTTCTCTGTGGGTTTGTCCCTTGCTGCAAGTCCTCTGCTCTTCCTGGGTGTCATACCACCTACGTCAATAGTTACGGTTCCTCCTCCTTCACCTTTGCTCTGTCCTTCACTTCTGCCTTTAACAAAAGTCATAATTCATGGTCCCCGCAAAGTGAGGGATGTCATGCTCCCACAGTAGAATGCATTCTAAGCCAAACTTGTTAGTAGATTTATTTCAAGCATCCAAACAGTTAAGTAATTCCTAATATTCAGGTGAAAGTACAGCAACTTTTGAGGGTATTTCTAGTAACCAGTATTTATCTTCACTCCCTTAACGGAGCTGCTGTTACTGATGGGTATTTGAAGTAATGTCAGATATTGTCTCCAACAAAAATGGTGCTTTCTTTACGTGTGTTATTCCCTCGTATTTGAGGATACTGTGGTGACTTTTACATAAGGGTTGGTTTAGCCACAGCTATTCGTAAGACTGCTTTGGCAGTGGGCATTTTTCACATAGTAATCCCAGACCAATTTATTTATCTTTTCACATCTTCAGGGTTCATTCCTCATAAGAGGACGAATGTCTTAGTTTGATAGCATCATGTATATAAGACATAGATTTCAGATGGCTGGACAAGCCAGTCTGCGTTTAGAAAATGTAAGGTCGTTGTTATGAAGCCTTTGGATTTCTTGACCCACAGACGTCTAATGACTGCCTGCATCAAGGGGTTGCAAGCTGGTTTCTTTTGTTTGCAATATGCTAGTCCTGTTGCTGCTGTCTGCATAATGGACCTTGATGAATTATTTCAAGTCCAGCTACCATGTGAAATAATTGTGGTGGGTGATGCTTAAAAGATGTTCAGATAAGTACACGACAGTTTGGCTGCTAACACAGAAGCATTGGACATATGTAGCAGTCCTGGCCTTTGAACAAAGTTAACTTCTTTTGTGAGCTATCAGTTTTAGCATTTCAGTTTTGAACCTGGCCACGACAGGAAACGCTCACCCTGAAGGTGAGAAAATGTGTGCTTTTTTATGCTCATCTTCGTGGGCTTTATAGCTTGCAGCAGAATATTGATCATACGATGCTAAATTGTAACCTAAAATATGAAATCGTAAACGGCCTTTCACCTTGTTTTTTGTCTGGCTACATTTTGCCTGTCAGCGTCAAGAATCTCCCATTTCTAAGATAAAATACTATTGCAGTAAAAGATCTATAGTACATAATTGAAGTTCCCATGCAATGTACTTTTGCAAGGTGCTGAAAAACAGTCACGAATATCAAATTATGATAGCCTTGATTCAGTGTTCTTTTATATTTCTTACGTTAAATGCAAAGAAACAGAAAGGTTCGTGAAATACTTAAATCTGGTTAAATTGGGTAATCTATTAAAAAAAGGAAAGGGTAAGGAGGCTTGACCCATGTAAAAGCAAACCAGTGCTGAAACAGGAACGAGAGTCACTGGAGGGCTGTGGAGTCAGAAACAGGGACAGAAGCTGGGAGTCTGTAAATTACTCGTGTGATCTTAGTAGACAGTTAGGTAGTAGATAGTACAAAAAAAAAAAAAAAGTATATAATCAGGAAATTGAGGTGGAGACTTCATTCAATATATGTTACAGTATTGCTCAGATGTTTTGGGGATAGATCATGCATAAGATGTAATTTGCAAGGGCGATACTGAGAGACCTCCAAGCAGGGATTAGGTAATGGAGTATGCCAGTATTTCGGTTTTTCAAAATAAAAAAGTGATATTTCTGTCTCAGACTGTGCTGACACAATCAGCAATTAGGAAAATGTGTGTTTAGAATCATAGGGCATAATATTGTATGCACAGATTTTCCTAACGTACTCTTGGATACAGGACCACCTTTACCTCTGATGTGAAGTGGCTTTTTTGCATTCACCCATAGCTTTAATATGTTAACAGAATTTAAAGCCAAAGTACTGATTTTCTTACAATGCACATGCAGAAACCTAATAAGACGAAAAGTCATGTGTCCTGAACTTCAGATGTGACTGCGAACAGTCCTTGCAGTGAGGGGTTTTTGGTTGTTTTTGTTTGTGGTGTTGTTTGTTTGTTTGTTTGTTTTGTATTTTTGTTTGTGTTTTTTTGTTTTGTTTTGTTTGTTTTGTTCTGTTTTGTTTTTTAAGTCCTGGCAAGCCCAGTTACTCTGGAGAGACCCTTCTCTCCTCTGGATCATTTCGTCACGAATTTTCAGTATTTTTCAATGGTTCTGGTAAATGATATCAGCTACCTAATCTGCTCCAAATGCATTGTGCAAGCAGGTTTCTTGTGGTATACAGAGAAATTGTGTCATCAGCAGGGCTTCAGCTGCATGTCGCAAGTCAGACTTTCCTCAAGCACAGTTTTGTGTGACCAAGCTCTAAGCTGGTAATGTTTCGTGGAAAATGGAATAAAGCTTCCCTTGTTTCCCTTACTCTTCATGAAGTGCTTCAGGATTTTGATGGGAAAATGAACTATAATTTTATCAAGAAGACTTTTATACATGAAACCCGGATGTGCTGCACAATAGATTCTTTCTAGTGGTGTATAAATAAAAGTATTGTGGCAGAATGATTCTCATTTATACATATTGTGATTAAATTGGCAGTTCTGTATCAGATACCCTGATTTACTAGCGAAGTTAACAGATGCACATCCTTTGCTTAATAGCTGAAAAATGGTAAAAATACTAAGTAATCCCCTCAGCATCTAATTTGAGATCACCCAAGGATAAGGGGAACAGACTTTATCCTGAGCACATGAAATCTATTCTAAACACTCACTTCTGGTAAACATTTCCCTTTCCTCTTTAACTGTCCAAATATGCAAACTATGTTTTTAAAAACAGTGAGCTAAGATTGCAGCCTAACGTGTCGCCTCCCATCCCTCCGCTGTTTTCCAGGTGCTCAGGCGTTCAGCGGCCCCGCGGGTTCCTCGGTTCAGAGGTATGGTATTTATGAAAATCGTCTGTTTCAGGTCTTACCTCTAACAAGGTCTTGTGTTTATTCATAGATAATAACACATCAGACTATCTGTTATTCAACCATATTAGTTTACCCCGAGTTACATTTTACGCTAGAAGTAGTATTTGTTCCTGCCTTTGGTCAAGCCTGTCTGCATTTCTTTCATGACCATGTTTTTGTATGTTCCTTTTCATCCTTGCAAGCTGTAGAGAGGAGATGATCTTTGTGATGGGTGGTGCTTTAAAAGCACTTCCCTGGCAGAAGGACACTTGTGGCCCCAAAGGAGCTGGGTGTCTGATCTCTGCCAGCCTTTCTTGTGTCACTTCTGATAGTTTCAGCTTTGTTCCTTGGCTGGGAGGCTCTTCACCTGGACTCACTGCTGTTTTGTCCTCCTTGATTTCATTTGTCTTTTCTGTCATTCTGCCTTTGGCTTGTGTTGCGTTTTGTATTGACGGACCACATCTTTTTCTTTATTGAAGTAGTAGTTTCCTCCATAATTTCTTATTCTTCCGTAGAAGCTGAAGAAATCACCAGCTTGTGCATGTAAAGGCAAGCAGAAAATATCTGATGCCCCTGAAATGCCTAAATTAATACAAATAACCATTGCGTTTTATTGTTCTCTATTGGTGTTCTCATCTCTCAGGGGAAGCTTTACAGACAGCATGGTTTGTTAAAGACAGCCTTTTCACAGGGTTCATTATGTATCTTCCTCTGGAAGGAGATCTCCCATTAAAGGATATGTGCGTGTCTATCCCTTCTGTCTGCTCCAAGCCTGAAATAGGCTGGACGCTGACGATTCAATGCTAAGACTGATTATATGTGCACAAAGTGATAGGCTGGTCCTCTAAAGAGGCAGATGCTGCGAGCTGGTTACTCGTTATTTGGCCACTGAAGCAGCAGAGGGTGCTATGGCATGGATATTACTTAAAAACAGATAAAAGCTTCCTTGAAACACGTGACAAACTCATTGGCATTTTGCCTTTTTTGCCTTTACTTTGCAATCTCTGGTGTCCATAAAGCAATCCATGACCCTGTAGGATAATAAATGCATTTGTCCTTTAAAAAAGCATCTATCCACTTAATATATTTTTGGGGAGAAAAACTAAAAATAAAACCCAACCGCCTTCTTTTTTCATTTTAGCATATCTGAAGAGAGCAGCAGTGTCCCCTCTGGTAAAAGTGTAACAAAAGTCAGTCGTACCTTCAGCTACCTCAGGAATAAAATGTCCAGCAGCAAGAAGAGCAAAGTAAGTGCTTTTTGTGATTTATATAGCCATGAAATACCTATAGGTAGCAAAGATTAATTTTGTATTTCAGTATGTTTCGGTAGGGTGGTATTTATGTCTTTGCCTGCCTTTCTTTTTCCTTTCGCGAGAGGAGAATTTTCTGTGTGGTCATAGAGAAGAGTAAACTGGAAATTGTAGCAACCCCAGATTAAAATGTATCCGAGGCAAAGCTTCCTGTGCAATGGTTTTGCCTCTTTTCCCCACTGAATCATTCTTTATTTATTATAGAGAATAGATTGTGCTCTGGCATGACTTATGGTTTTGCAGTGACTGATGGGTCTAATTTCTACATCGCCTGAGAGGTGTTTAGTAAAAGAAAGAAGGGACTGTAAGAAGGGACTGGCTGCCGAAGCTTGTATTGTGTTTCCCTTTTATTTCTACCTTTGCCACAAGGGTCCCGTGCACTGCTGGAGAAGTTGCTCAGACCATGACCTTGAGAGATGGCCAATATTTATATTTTCTCCCTTTGTCTGGAGGAAGTCCTTGAAACCCTAGGGTTGAATTTGCTGAAGGTTAAAACGCTTTCTCAGCACAGCTAAATTTTCTGGGAAACAGAGCTGGCCATAGAAATAATTACATTAATGCTAAATACTTCACAAAAACAGGCTGTTTTTCCCTTAGATTGTCCCCTGAAGATGAATATATGTTTGGTTGTTTTGGTTTGGTTTGGTTTTTTGCTTGGTTGGATTTTTTTTTACTTGAATCTCACCCCTGTTTACCATGTCTGACAGACAGAAGATAACATCACCTTACCTCACAGAATGCAATGTATATTATATAGTTAACTGATGTGTAGCTACTGTGTTGGTAAATCCTATTGGAAAGGCCCCTGATATATATAACTACATCTTCTGGTGAGAGTTTGAATAGCAAACAGGAAACAAGCTGTGGCACAATGCATAGTGCCTCTCACGGAGTTAGCATTGGATGAAGTGTGCGTGGGTGGGGTCACGGTCTATCTGCACAAGCAAACTCCATTTTAGCATTTCCCAACGCAAGCGCTTGATCTTTCACCCTGAGTGTTCCTGTGACATAGGTGGGTTTGTGCAGTGTAGAAGCATGATGCACATTTTGGTAGATATTTTTGGAAGATTGCATCACCTTTGCAATGAAATATCAGCTGTAATTAACTCAGTGGTCCTAATGCACAGTTCCTCTTTATGGATTTGTCTGAGAAGATGCAAACTGCAGCTGATAGCAGTGCAGAACTGCTGCTGAAGAGCTTTAAAACAACATTGTTCTCTGCTGTAAAGTACAATGTCCAAAAAAGTGTTTTCACAGAAGCCTCTGTGCAAACCACTAGCAAGAAGTTGTGGGGCATGTTGCACAGACTGTGCACAGGACTGGAAATTCATTCACTGGTTCTTGCAGTTTGGGTGCACAATCTCTAAGGCAAGAACTGGGCGTAAATAATGGATTTTGTTGGGATGGGTAAGAAAATACAACAGATATTTATTTGCTCTGCCTTTCTTAAGTAGGTGCAGTCTATTTGATTTCACTGATTTCATGATTGTGCTTGAAACTGTTGATAAAACAAGCATTACCCCAAAATCCCAACCATCGCACGTACACTAAAAATTACAATATGTAGCAGTTCTGATATTTTTGCTAACTAGAAAAGCATAATATTCAATTTTTATAATTTCTTTTCTGCTCTTGGTGGAATGGTTGTGCTAGCACGTTTTAGGGCTTCAGCTGTACGTTTAAATAATTCAACCTACAAATTCGTGGGAACACTGAATTCTCAGAAGCTTTAGGGCTGATTAAAACCTGTAAGAGTTAAAAAGAAAAACAGCAAACCTTGAAAGAGGAAGTTGGACAGGAAGAGTTGGTTTCTGCTGCTGTCTGGGCTGTCAGGAGACAGAGGGAGGCTTCAAGTTCTTTCCAACTAGATTTTGCTTTTCTCCAAACCTGGCTTCAGAAATGCATAGTTTTCTAAGATTAACCGTAAAATAAAGCACTTTTGAGAATACTAATGGCAGTGGCTCTTCTTGAAAATGAGTTTTGGAAAAGTTCTGTAAAAAAAAAAAAAAAGAAAAAAAAGAAAAGAATTTTAGAATGAAAAAGGAAGTTTGGAGTATTAACTGTAGTGAGGATACTAATATAAGCTTGTTTGTATTTACCCATACATTTCATGTTATTTAGGGATTAGTGAATCTCTTGCAGTCGGCAGCATGCACCTTTTCACATTTGTAAAGTCTACAACACTCTATATCCTTGTCAGAAAAACATACTCATTTTATTCATTTTGGTAGAGAGTTTCTGGGAAATGACGACATAAAAATTAGCATGAGTAATTTCTCTTCTCCTTGACTTGCGTGGTTATTGGGCAGCGTTGTACCACCAGCAGCGTTTTGGTACATGGCAGGAGTTGTGAGTGTTTGAAAGGGCTGGGAGACAGCGATCGCTGGTGACCCATAGTGCAGGAGGAGTGCAAGTGTATGAAACCTTTCTGTCCAGGGAGTCTTCTGCGGCACTTTGTGTGCTGAAGTACTACATAGCAACAGTGAGGTATGTTCAAATTTGCTTTTTATGTATCCCAAATATCACAGGGCGGTTGTTTTACCAATCTCTCTGCCTTTTAAATGCGTGGCCCCCTATCGACTTGCAACTTCAACAATATTAATCCCATCCTTCCCTGCCCATATTTTATTTTATTTTTATTTTTAGCAGTGTGAGCTAGGGCAGAGCAGGATGAAAGCAGCAGCAATGTAGCTAGTATCATCTTCGAGGAAGTTAGCGGCAGTCGTCCCGCCCGCCCTCCTCCCCCTTTTGCTCAACTCCTCGCTGGCTGCTGTCCCCCGGCGCTGGTGGCTCTGGGCTGCCACCATGGGCTAGCTCTGCTGGGGAGAAGCCCTCCTGCCCCGGGGAAAGGATGTCAATAAAATGGAATCGATTTTCCGAAGTACCCCAAATAACAGTGAAGCTGGTAGGACTTAAGCACTGGGAGGTAAGAGCTTCGTGGTTATTTCGTTGCAGGGCAGGCTGCTGCAGCACATAGGCTGTTGTTTCGGGCCATAAAACCAAGTTTCTTTACCTGCGATGTCTGTCGTTGGGTGTCAGTGCCACATTTCAACATCCACCTCAGATGTGCCGTTAAGCGGTGCTTTAAATCACACTGGCAACTCTGATAGAGCAGGACAATGTTTTTATTTTTACAATCCTTTTTAAAAATAAATTCCAGTAACTGTCACAAGAAAAAAAAAAATCTCGTTTTGAGACACTGTTTCAGTGTTGTCGCTAGCATCCCGTGTATGAAGCTCGCTGTTTGCTCCTTGAAAGTGGTGCAGCATTTCCTGTTTCTCACTGGGTAGTTTAGCTTTAATTGAAATATTTTTTACAGTGATTTTATGAAGAAAGGGTATTATTCCAGACTGCAGAATTACTGGACTTTGCAGTAAGCATCAGATATAGTATAGGATGATGAATCTCTTTTCAGTATTGTAAGTGTTTGCAAGATCTGCCTGGATCATTGGGTGATCTTCTGTCCTGGGGCTTCACAAGTCCTGGCAATGGAGCACATCTCCAGGAGTCAGTTTGGTGCCATCGCCAAGAACTTAGCTGCAGTTTTAGTTCTTGAATCAGGCTGGACTTGGTTAAAGGAGGGCAGGTTGGCCAGTGGAGAATGGGGCTGGGCAGGTTTACATGGGCTGATGGTATGTCTCAAGGAGACAGAGATGTGCTGCAAGGCAGACTCTTCCTTGCAGGTTTTCTGCTTTAGGCAGGATTATTTTGTCCTGCAATGCTCTTATTTTTGTTTATTTGCAGGATGAAATAGCATTTGGGGTCAGTAAACAGAACTTGTGTCTGTGAGGCTTTGCACGGAGAGACTCTGATTTTTCCTGGGGTGTGTTGGAAGAGGGGAGACCTTAGGCTGGGTTACTAATTATTTGAGCCCGCCATCAAAGGCACAAAAGCTTCTCTCCTGGTGGCTGCTGAGCTCGATACCTCTTTTAACTGCTTCATGGCAGTCGCTCACTCAGGCTGCTCTGCAGCTCTCTGATGTTCAGGCTCCTCCTGTGACAATATTTAGCAAAGGGCACACAGCATATAAACAACAGAATTCAAAGATAAGCTCACAGAAGCCTTTGCCAGTTTATGGTTAAGCTTCTCTTTCAGATGCCATGAAATCTTCAGTAGTATACAGACTTGGAGATGAATAGCATGATGAGCATTTTGTAGGGTGGTATATAGAAAGACAGGGAGTCACTATAATTCAAATTTGGAGATTTTCTGTGGAGTTTCCTTTAAAAATTATACAGTAGGCTGTGTTTGGGAGACCTCCAAATCCAGGAAGTGCTGCACGGGACATTTCTCAAATTTTTAGTAGTTAGCAAGTTTCTGTCTGAGGTAGGGATAGAAAGATAGGCAAAAACTACTGAAAATCAGAGAAGCTGGCTGTGCTTGACATATCTCCGAAGACTGTTGAGCAGCTCAGAGGTGGAACTGTGGCTTCCGGAAGACAAGCTAATCTTTTCTGATGTTGCTATTGTTCCTCAGTCTTTCTGTGATGCCATATTTCGAGAGTTTGTGAAAGATCATTTCCCCAAAAAGCATAGTGTATTCATGTATTCTCTTGGGGTTGCATGAAGCTGTTGAAAAAGGCAGTCCCTGCTAGTCAGAAGGAAAAAGGAGGTGGAAATAACCTGGCAGTGGTGCTGTACCGTCGCCGTAGAAGGGCTTGCTTTCTCCATTACACGTGCAGTTGCAAAGCATGAGTCTTATGATTGGCCTTAAAAATTAATTGTGTTGCAAGTTTGATACACATTAGATGTGGTGCTTGTATTTAACAAAATTCACTGAAAGAGTTGAAGAGATCAATCAGAGCCTAGATGAAAAAAAGAAGTAAGTTACTAAACCAAGCAAATACGAGAAGTCAAAGTTAGAAAAAAAGAGCTGCCTTCAGAGCAGGCTCAGTTTCATCTCTGCTGGCAAGACACCCATGCAGAGGGCTCTGTGAGTCAATAGTATGTTAATCCACTTCCATGGGGGCCCTAAGCTGATTTTTTTAGTGGAGAGCTATGTAGACACATGGCCATTGTTAAGGTGTGCGCCGATCGATATTGTCATAGCGCTGAAGGCAAACACTGAAGAATTTGTAACTAGAGAATAGACCTCTGCAAAGTAACGAGGCATTCGTTCATTTTCTCATGGCAGGAAAAAGAGAAAGATAAAGAGAAGACTAAAGAGAAGGACAAAGATTCCAAGGAGAAGGAAAAAGATAAGAAGCTGTTAAATGGACATCTCTTCACTGCAACCTCCGTTGTAGCCCAAGCAACCTGTTACCACTGTATGAAACCTTTCAATAAGGATTCGTACTACTGTGCAAGTAAGTCTTCTTCCCCCTGCTTTTGTTTTTCATTAAATCTGATATGAGAAATGTGAACCTGATGCTGTATTTTTCTCACGCTTAAGCAATGGTGACGTGGGGTGGGAGGAAGGCTTTGGAGATGGTGATTCATGCAGTGATGGGGTGCCTTGTGGAAGCTGAACTGAAGTGAGTCACGGCTGCATGGAGTTGTCCTGCAGCCTCCTGCCTAGCCTGTGCTTGGACAGTGAGACATCCCGCAGGGGTTTGTGTCCCTGCTTGTCGAGATGTATCAGTCAGATGGAGAACTTTGGTTTATTTCAGCTGCATCGTATGGTTTGAGGCTGAGGTGCTTCATTAAAATTCATGGGGGACAGAGAAAGCCAGCTTGGGTAACGGCTGTTATTTCCAGTGGATGTCCCACCCGTCTGTGGTATATTGCTGTATATACTTTAGTCGTCTGAAATACTGCTTCAGTGAGCCCTCAGTGAAAACATACTATAAAAGGGACTTGTTAGCCCTTTTCTCCCTTTATGTAAGATATTGCGTCCCAGATCAAGTGGCAGTTACCTGTACATGTGAAGTACACGTAAGACAATGCAGTCAGTACAGTAACCGCAGCATGGGGTTTCTGTGAGGTTGGTAATTTTGTTCTCATTTCTCATCAGACAGTTTGTCATGCCTGTAACTTGATAAGGTCAGCAGTGTTTATGTGGTAGGACCAGAATGCTGGCTGGTTTATGCTGCAACCCCAAACTGCAGAATATGTAGATAAAATGTCCTGTTCTCACTGCAGCTCAGGACTCTCCATTCCTCACTATTAGTAATATATTTTCTCTACTAGCCTAGAGACGAGGCAAAGCATGCACAGGAATCGCTCTCAGGCTGGGTCAGGAAGCTCTGCCTCTGTTTGTACATGCTGGTAGATGACCAGTGCATAAAACATCTCAAGTGAGCAGGGGAAGGAGCAGCTAGCTAAATCCCCAGAGGCAATTCAGAGTTTCCTGAAAGAGAAGAGATTTCATCGAACTTGTTTGCATGAGCCATGCTCTGTGTCAGCCTGCTGGGAAATGGAAAGCATCAACAATTACAAACTTTCAAATGCATCCTCTCCCTTTCCCCACTCAACTTTTTTAACTCCTTTTTAAGCCGCTTAGAAAATAATCACAATTTAACTTTTTATATCCTGGTGAGTTAAAATAATCCAACAATGTCACGCAGCAGCAGGTGTTTTAGTAGAGACATTCTTTGCTTATTTTCAAGATAAAACAGAGAATTATTGCATTTTTTTCTGCAGTGGCCAGAAAATGAATGTCACAAGAAAAGTCTGGTCTGAGCCCAGACTCTTGTTGCGCTCACAGCTGAGTGTGGTCTGTACTCACGTCGCATCTCAAAATAGGCTACGCAGTGCCTTGAAAATAACTGGTAACAGCAGCAGACACTCTGTTGTTCCTGTGCTATTATAGACTACTACTTTTCTACAGAGGTGGCAGTGTTTTACTGCCACCATCACTGCTTTCTCACCTGTAGATGACTTTTTCTTAACACTTTTCAAAGGATTGGCTAATTTTAAGTCAGTCTGAACCTTTCAGTGGCACCCCCACTGCCTGAAACAGTTAGCCAATGCTGAAAGATTTAGCATGCTCTAAAATAAATGGGCAAGCAAAAAAATGTTTTTAATGTGTCTGCCTGTTCTTTTTTTTATTTTTTGTGGTCAGTGATGCAGAAAAGAAGCTTTTTGGTTTTTAATTATTAATATTAATGATATGGAAGAGCTGGAGGAACTTCCTGCCTGCTGAAGAGTGAATTAGTTGGAGAAATAAAGTCCCTGAAACCAGATTTTTGATCTAAAGCATGCCATGATAACTGCAAAATGCTTTATTGATAAATAGTATATAGTAAGGGGCTGACTTCAGGTTTTCAAGGCTTGAGTTTGAATTTAAGGGTTCTGAATTGTCTCACTGCCTCTTTTCAAGTGATTTCAGTGTCAGGCACCAGAAGTGAGTTCTGTCCCTCTTCCTTGTTTGATGTCAAAAATGATACTGCTTGTGGGTTTTTGCAAGAGTATGCAGGTTTCTTTCTTTCTTTCTCTTATGCACAGGAAGTTGTGGGACATCGATAGAATAGCAACGCCCTATGGCCCTACTCTTACCTCTCACGAAATATCAGAAGAATTACTGGCTTTCATTAAGTGGGCCCAAATTTAAGAAATTTTAGGAATGTGAGAATATTTTATCAGTCCGAGCATGGAAATTTTTTCCTTTCATATTCTTTTAGAAATCATTCCAAACTGTACACTTGCAATGTAACGTACACTTAAAAAACAATTCATGAACTGTGTTAATGTGTTTTCATGAATGAATAGAAATGACAGGTTTTCTCTGAGTTTCTGAAACTGATTTGAATTCGAATTGCGATCTTTCATCTGCCAGAAGAGTTGATGCTTGAAACCCAATTATCATTTATTATGAAAATCTTCTTCTTCGAAAACTTTGATTCCCAGAAACGTGCTGGAGAGGTCAGTGGCAGACTCTTATGAAAAAGAGATGCAACATTTGCTCTGTGCAGCAAAAAGTGGTGTTAAAGCAAGGTGCTCATTGCATTGGTGAATGTTGTGGTTTCAGCCCAAAACAGTGACTTCAGTCTAGCTTTCAGCAGGAAGTCCCTACCTCACAGATGCTGTCACCTGGCAGATGCTCCTGTTGCTTTTTCTGATAATGCTGTAGTACAGGAGCACTCAATTCGTGTAGTGTAGATCTGGGCTGTGATATATCTGAGTTTTTATGTAAAATAATTTTCCTGCCCTTTTCCTGTCTTCTGGATCCCATAATCCTAGTCTTGGTAGGATGTTTTTTGATTTTTTTTTTTTTTTTTTTGGCACTGCAGTTGGTTTCTGTTCTTTCTCCTGCTTCTGCTTTCCACTTTACTTTTCTTTCAGAGGAAGAACTCCCGTCCTTTTCCTTTTTTTTTCTTTTGTTTTTAGTTTAAGACCTGTTAGATCCTGGCAACACTACCTTGCAATGATTTTTAAACAGAATTTCCTATTAATTCCATGAGGAAATCTAGTTAAGAAACAAAGGGCGAATTATCCTGGAAAGCAGCCTGTCTGCCAGCATCTCTAGCTACTCATATAAGCTACACAGATGACTGAAAGCTGTAATTCTCAGTCGTGCAAGATAACAGTTCAGAATACAAACAGCAAAAACTGTTCTATGTGTGTTTTTTGTTTGATTGTTTTTTGATTTTTTTTTTTTTTTTTTTAACTTCTGACAGACTGCAATGCAATTGTTCACAAAGGCTGTAAGGAGAGTTTTGCTTCTTGTGCAAAGGTGAAAATGAAGGTAAGAGATATCCACTCTACTGCATTTAAAAAAAAAAGTTTAAGCGATTTAGCATGCAGATATATACCATCTTGTTGTGCACATCCAAAAGTTTCCAGCTGTTTGAAAGAGCCCTGTGCAATAGTGAATAATTTCTCCAAGCTGTCCTATAATTCCCAGTACTTAGGCAGTTGGTAGTTTAATTTTGTTGACAGCTGAAAACGTATAGAAATTATAGGCTGGTTTTCTTAAAATGTTCTGGGTTTGGATGGTATTAGAGAGTGTATCAGAATGACTTATTAATGCCCTGGGACTCAGTGAATACTCCAGGTCAGCACCACAGGCTGTTTGTAGGGAGCAAATTCCCTGCGTCTTTCCCTCCGACACAGAGGGACCTTTGGGTGAGATGGTCTGTCCTGTGCTCGGGTGGTCTGTGGGCTGGTGGTCTGCACAAGGAGGAAAGACAGCAGACCACAGAGAGAGCAGCAGGCTCTGGGAAGAAGTGATGCATAGAGAAACTGTGAGAGTGTCCAAAACCTGAGACTAGATATTCCCAGAGCAAACACTGTCCTTGTGCATACCTTCTTTAAGGTATATGAGCATATGGTTAAAAAAAACCACCTCACTGGCATCCTGTAATGCAGCATCATGTATATCTATAATACATAATAAATTTATTAAATATGTATGCTGTTTGTATGAGAAATATGCAGAATTCGTGCTTGTTCCAAATGTGAGGAGCCTCTTCTGCAGTATGGTTCTCCAAGCTAGTTCATACAGT
Organism: Anseranas semipalmata; assembly: GCA_013399115.1. Lineage (NCBI taxonomy): Eukaryota > Metazoa > Chordata > Aves > Anseriformes > Anseranatidae > Anseranas > Anseranas semipalmata. The sequence goes on from VXAA01006441.1 coordinate 711,062, forward strand.
TATGAAGAAAGTAAGAAAATCCCTATGATTTTAGTTGTTCTCTTCAGTAATCAACTCTTCTCTTTCCATTTACTGTTTACTGCATGTTTCTCCATCTGTTATTTTGCCCATTTCATTGATGGCAATGATTGCAGCTGCTGAGGGTCATGTCAGTATATAGAGAGGAGAACTGATCTGTTCTGAGAGGATTCAGAAAAAAACAAAGATTTTAATTGCAGTTCTGTGGTACAGCCCAATGGGAGAAGGGAGGAAAAATTACAGTGAATTTCCTTTTTCTTTCAGCCACAGAGAGGAATGCTGCAGGCACATGATACCTCTTCATTACCCACAGTAACCATGAGAAACAAAAGTAAGAAAACTTCCTTTGCCTCTGTTTTGGTGATGGTCTGTATCTGCTGTTCCTAACTGTTACGATTGACTGATACTCACATTAAGAAAGACAAGCACTTAATAAAGCAGGGAGGAGAGCATTATCTCTGCATGGTGAGCAATGTTTGGGATTTCAGAAGTTGTGCTAAAGTTGCACAGATGGCTTACCCACTTCTGCAGTGGCCTTATAACTTTAAGCAAATGTAAAGTCATGTCAAATTTAGAATAGTTGCTCGACTGCTCTAGCTTTCTGATGGCCTATAGCTGAATGGTCCACAAAACCTGGAAGACACAGGCTATGTTCACATGTGTCTGACAGAAAAAGAATAGGAATATTATATTAACAGAAACTGTGAAGCTTACAAGTTGAGGGGATGTTTGTTTAAGATATATATATTTTTTCATGAAATAGTCTTACGCTTTCAGGTAGTAAAAATAGAAAGTTTAATTTTGCATGGAACAACGCTGACAAAATTTTTGTGGTTGTGCTGAGATGTATGCTGCGCTGCAGAGCTACCCAAAGCAACTGATGGCAAAGAATTGAAATGAAATAGCCCACATGGGTTTTGTAGCATCATGATTAGATAAGCTCATTTAGTGGTAGCTTGTAGATTACTATATGGCACCACGCTGCATGATATAGACATACCCACTGTGGTTTTTGTCATGAAATTCAGAGGTATCACTCCAGAAACCAGAAATACATCTGAAGAAGGGAAAATCTGAAATTAAGATGGAAAGATTAGTCAAAGGTATGTGATAGAATGAGATAAGGATTACTGTTACTCTGGTATGTACAGATAGAAAAACCTTGAAAGATTTGACCAGAAGCAGCAAGATGGATATAACTATAGGATCTGCTTGCCTAGAGAAATTAAAAAACAACACAGTAGATTGCTACATGTGATTATTTATTGAATAACATGAAATTTGGTTTCCCAAGTGTATGTTTCTGGACTTGCAGATTCCACTCAGATCTTTCAGGTACAGTGCAGTCAGTTCAGCAAAGGTGTCGATGTTCTTTCCTGCCTGAAACACAGCAGTGCTTAATTTTCTGAGAAGAGCTCAGTCCTCGCTTTTCTGCATAGGAGCACTGCTGAACTTTGAAAATATCACAGGAAAAGATACAGTTAACAAGTCCTCGTTGGCTCTCTTGCTATACAGCAGAACTGAATTAAACTTAAGCATATTGGGTCTAAAGAGGATAAAGTGTCCCAGATAGCTCTGATCGCTCATGCTGCATTAATACTGCACATGATGTCTAAATTTTGTTTAAAAGTATTTGAGGAACCAATTCCCAAATTTTCTATTTGAGGCAAATTCCAGAGTGCACAGGGACTTTGCTTTGACCTGCCTTAACACAGCCCACAAGAGTGGTTAGCGAGATGCAGAAAGCTCGGGCTTCCCTGCAGTTAGGGCTGTGTCTAACACTGCAGATCTCCCGACAACGACTCTAGAGAGAAAAGGAAGTGAATTTTAGTGCCTGGTTTCTTTGTCATCATTGTTGCAGCTAACAATGCAGTTGCATGAGCTAACTTTTCTCTGACACTTCCCTTCCAGGTTCACAACCTAAGGAGCGCCCTCGCTCTGCAATACTTGCTCCTGATGAAAACACTGTCACCTCAATATTCAATAACAGGAGATCACAACAGACTACAGCGCTTTCAAAAAGTGTCTCAATACAGAACATTGCAGGGTAAGGTTTCTGCCTGTGCACATCAGTACATAGGGATTATCTGATGCTGTAAGCATGGAGAAATTCAGATCTCATTAAAAATAAATTTGTGATCTGTGTTAAAGGTGCAAAAGAGGATCACAAAACCAGAAATGCCTGTATTATATATGATACCATCAGCTGTCTTCTCCACAATCAGATTGTCTGTGTTAGGTTTAGTCATGTCATGAGTTCAGAGGAATCTGGGTTGGCCTGGTTATATTCAAGGTCACTTTAAAGAGATGCTCTGGGATCCAGGAAGAAATTCTTGCCTTGGGCTTGGTACTCTGTGAGCACACATTTTTGCAGCTCAGGTATAGTATTAACTTCTGTGTCTATTATGATAGGGTGGATGCACGGAGCTGCAGTCTTCATGATGTTTTAGGAATGCATTATACATAATTAATTACAAAACCTCACAGAATAAAATCAAATTTACGGTTCCTACACTACCTGCATATTGAGCGATTCTACAAACAGAGCAATAGCATAGACTGGGATGTTCTAGACAACTGGCATGCCCTGGCTATTCACTGTGAAATTTATTTCAGTCCATTTTTCTGATCTTGCTCAGAGTAGCGAGTGGTAAAGACTCTTGGGTAGCCTTTTGTATTGTATTTTTACATTGCCATCTCCAGTGACAATGAGGATGGGAAGTGACAGTGGAAAATGGAAAGCAGTGAAAAGGAGTTACTCAAGCTATAAAACCTAGGGGTGATTCTGTATGGAAGACGCACTGTCATTCAGAACTGTAGGTCTTACAGCTTGCTAAATCCTGATGTGTAGTTGTTAGAAAACAATTAATACAAATGCATTTCTGTACCTAACTTTGCAACACTTACTTTGGTTTTCAGTTTGTGTTTAAAAATGCATTTCTTCTGTGTACTTGAAAAACTATGTGGCTGGTTTTTGATGTCATAAACAATATTCTGTGTTCTGTTCTTATGCAGAGTTGGGAATGACGATAGCTTAATACACACTTGGAAATTTCTGTCACAGTCGACAGACTCTTTACATAAAATTAGCCGGGTGAATGAATCCATGGAGTCGCTAGTTGACGAAGGTAAGACATCCCCATGGGTTTATAGCAGCAGGAAGGTCTCAGTGCTGCTTTTCAGAGATAGATAATCTATTTTGGCATTTCAACACAAGTTTTTCTTTTTAATGGACAATTAAAGTACATTTACTGTAATGTTAGAATATTAGAATGATAAACTAAACAAGGCCCCACGTAGTAATTTCTTCAGCATGTTGAATTGTGGGAAAACATTTAGAAGGTTTCGGTTACAGCTGATAGTTTCTTGGAATTTAGCTTGAGGACAAACATTTCCTCTTTCATTTTGCTCTTCTGGCCTGTTCATACAGCCAGACATATTCATACAGCCACACATATTTTACAGTCTCTACCTTTTTCGTGTTGATACATTTTTTTTGTTTGTTTTTCTCCTCAGAGTGGGGAGGGAAGAAAGCTATTGTTTAGTTTTGTGGTTTTGAAAGTGAAATAAGTTAAATTCATTTCTTAACTTTATTTTTATACATGAGGCTTTCTAGGATATAATCAGTATTCTTACATCTTAGTCAATATTTACCTGAGAAAAGCAGAATGATCTTAATTTAATAAGGGCTAAACAAGGACATGCTGGGGGTGACAGAGAAAATTTCCCAGTTGCTCCACAAATGAGCAATCTTAAAGGTATGGATGGGTGGCTTGGTGGATGCAATACATGGAGTGTTCAGATCTACCTACATCAGTTCTAGCTTTCTAAACTTGACAACACAGGCTTTACATAGCTCGAAGTTCTCTTGATTTATTGATGTAAATGAAGGAAGACAAATTGCATGTTGTGTATTAAATAATCACTTCTCTTTTATCAGAACTAGAATTTGGTCTGCACGAAAATTGTGAACTAGTTTTGTGCACTTAGCAAATAACCTTTAAAAGAGCTTTAGGTAATCTAGTCCTTATGTGGTATAACTTCATATTACCGTTTCTGTATCAGTGAAGGAGAAAGTGCATGATGTCTGTGGTATAATAGAGACAGCCTAAATGTGAACGAACAGACAGGAATCTCAAATGGGACAAGTTACCCACATCCTCCTGACATTTACATTGCTTTGTGAAGGTGCAGACATGAATGAAGGACAGCTGATGGGAGACCTGGAACTAGATTCCAAGCAGCTGGAGGCAGAGTCCTGGAGCCAAGTAGTGGACAGCAAGTTCCTACAGCAGCAAAACAAAGATGTTGTCAAACGGCAAGATGTCATATATGGTGAGACATACATGGATGTTAATTTTTCACTCATTTTAGATGGTTTCTTGATATACTCACGCGCATGTATTTGGGAAACTTGAGGTCAATGAATAGGAACATTGACTTTGATTCCTCCATAGCCAAAGTTTCATTCTTGAAATTCTTAGAAACAGTATGTTCTGTGAAAGCTTTGTCTTTCTGCTTTTTGCTTACCTGGAACCCATCAAAAAAAAGAAATTGCTTCTTCCCATTTGTCTGCTGATGACATTTAAACTTGGTTACAGCACAGCAGCTAGCTAGCAAATCTTCTCCCTGATTCAAGAGCCATCCTGCATGGCAGAAATGAATTACATTGAGGCTGGCAGTGAAGTGTTAGGAAGGAGCAGGTAACAGTGCTACTGGTTCAGACCTTGGCAGCAATGTCAGCAGCTCTTTATTGTGGGACTCTTCTGCCCCAAGTTTCTGCCACAGACAAAGCTATTCATTGATATTTTAAACACCTGACATTAAATTTTCTGAAGCTGCTTAGAGAAGCCCAATTAGCTCTCTTGGAAGATCTTTCTAATGACAGCTTTTCCTTGTGCTGTACACCTGAGTACCCTACTGTGACCTAGTTTTTGACCTTGTCCTCATCCTATGCAGAGCTAATGCAGACAGAAATGCATCATGTCCGCACCCTGAAGATCATGAATGATGTATACAGCGCAGGGATGTTAAAGGAACTGCAGTATGATCAGCAAATTGTGGACAAGATCTTTCCCTGCCTGGAAAACTTGCTGCACATCCACAGTCACTTCTTCCAGCGGATTCTGGAAAGGAAGAAGGAGTCATTGGCAGACAAAAGTGAAAAGAACTTTGTTATCAAGAGGATAGGAGACATCCTGGTGAATCAAGTAAGCAGTGGAAAATACTTGCATTTCTTAGAGCATGGCTGGAAACCAAGCACTCCTGTGTTCTTGCTCCTCCTCTCCTGTTTATACTTGTTAGACAGTCACACCTGATGGCACCTTTACTCTTCACACACATAAAAATCTCTGTCTCTGCTTTTTTAAGCACTTTTTGCTCTTTCAGAGGGAAGATATAAGAATGAAAATTCATTTTGTTTATATTATGGGAGAGAAAAGCATTCCCTAACAGGGTTCAAAATGGTTTGACCCATAGCCTGAAGGGTGGACAGTAGCCCACAGTGAAATGTGCACAATGTGTTTCTTGGATGAGTTATTGACCTCATGTTTAACTTTGAGTAGGTCCTTTTACTTTTCTTTATCTGTGTTTTCTCCCTTCCTCCTTTTGTCTACCTTGCCCTATTCTGGTTTTTAAGCCCTGTTGAGGTAGAACCCCAGATTTTGTGTTGTGTGAATGCAGTGAGGTCACAAAATGCTTGGTTTAGAAGGCTTTGGACTAATTTGTTTTCATAAAGCTTTCGTGAGAGACTGGCAAGCACTGCAGGGATATTGCACCAAGAGCTCAGTGGAAGTTGGACCTTTGTGTCTTGTGTCTTGCAGTTCTCTGGTGAGAGCGCCGAGCGAATGAAGAAAACGTATGGCAAATTCTGCGGGCATCACAACGAGGCAGTAAATAACTTCAAAGATCTGTACTCAAAGGACAAGCGGTTTCAGGCATTTGTCAAGGTAGGACCTGGTAGAAGAGAGACAATCGATGGGAAGAAAAATATTTCCTTTCTGCACTCTGGTGAGCAATTTGCTACAAAATTGAAATTCTCATCTTTGTTCCTTAGAAAAAAATGAGCAGCTCCCTAGTGAGACGTCTTGGGATTTCTGAATGTATCTTGTTGGTAACACAGAGAATCACAAAGTACCCAGTCCTGTTGCAAAGGATACTGCAGTACACCAAAGGTAGGGACTGGTTCCTCTTTTCTAAACATGTATTTGCTCATCCAGTGTACATTTCCTGGATCCTTTTCGACTGAAGTAGATTTTCTTAGAATTGACCGACTAATCCAGTCATTATTGTCTCACACTGCTGTAATGAGATAACAGAGTTTCATATCTCTGTTTAGGATTAGTTATTTAGGTGCCTTGATTTAGTTGATATCTGTCTCTAGTTAATTATGGAGAAACATGCTTAGACTCCAAAGTTTCCCAGTTTGCTTTTTCTGTGTAATGGCTAAAATATGTGGTTGGTTTGTGTATTTCATATCTACTGTGTTGTACACAAAGTATATTGGAACAGCCTCCAACCTCAACCCTATATGTGAAAGGTTTTGTGAAGCTCTCCTTAAAGGGGGAAAATGCAACCTGTCTGAGGAAAGTATTAAGAAGTTATAATGCAGAAATTTTGGAGGGAGAAGAGGAAGGAAGGAAGGAAAATTGGGAGGTTAGAGTGCACAAGGATGAAGTGAAATGGAGATGTTTCTCTCTCTGTTCAAAGAAAATGAAGTGGAACATGAAGACTTGACTCAGTCATTAAACCTCGTTAAAGATGTGATTGCTGCAGTCAATAGCAAAGTCAGCAACTATGAAAAGAAAACACGTCTTGATGAGATTTACAACCGGACAGATAGCAAGTCCATCATGAGGATGAAGAGTGGTCAGATGTTTGCAAGAGAGGACTTGCGACATCGGAAGCTCATCCGAGATGGGCCTGTTTCCCTGAAAAATGCAGCTGGCCGGTTAAAAGGTAAGATTTCTCTGCTGTCTGCTGCAGGGGACACAGCTTTCCCTCTCTGGGTGTAGGATTGCTCCTCAGATTGGCATCTCCAGCACTTACTCATTTGCTATGAGAGGTTTTGACAGCAGCTTTCCCTGTGCTGTGTACTCTGTTTCCATCACAGCGTTTCCAATACCTTGTGTTGTTTCTGAGGTGACCGATAGCTGCTTTTCCACCTGGTGACCAGATGCCTGCTGAAGATGCAGGTTGCAGTGAGTTGCTGGGGCATCCTGTGGGCCGCGAGGACGCTGGGGCTGCAGTTGCCCAGAGCAGTGAGTCGGATCTCTGTGGCAAAATGCGCATGTGCAGCGATTCCAGGAAGTGTGCTTGCTGAATATGAAACCCAGCCTCAGCTTCCCGGTGGCTGTGCCCTCCAGCAGCCTTGTATCTCCTTTGCAGCCCAGGCTGTGTTACCTTTCCTGATTTCACTAGGCCTCCAGAGAGGTGTCCCAGGCATTTACTGCTCTTGAACCTCTTGAGCTGCTGACGCAAACTGTTCAGGAGAGGCTGGGGAGGCTCTGGTGTCCCTACAGCTGCCTCTTGCTTGGTTACATGTGTCCATGTTTTCTTGAATTGCTTTTTGTTTATTGTCACATGGAAACAGTTTTTCTAAAGTGCTGTGCTCTAAAGTTCTCAACATGGCACTGAAGTTCTCTACTGAGTTAAGCATTAAATCTCCCAAGCAAGCCTTAAGCTGGGACCACAGCAGGGGCAAGAGCGGGCAGTGATATCTTGGGCTCAACCAGAAGGCTGGGCTTTCCTTCTTGTGCTCCCAGCATGAGCTGATTACACCAGGGTACTTGGGCATGAATGGAGATCTGCATAGTCTGGTGTTGTGCTGGGCAGTGAGGCAGTGATAGGCGAAATTCCAAATCAGATATGATTTATTTTGAGGTTCTGGAAACGGGAAGTTTACAGATGGCTTCCAGGCTCCCGAGATTATTATTGATTTTAGATAGTGGATGAAGCAAGTTATGCTGCGATTGTGAAATCTTGTGATAAGTACAGGCTGCATTTGCATTTCTAAGTCATAGAAATGCCTCTGTAGTGCAAGCTCCCAGGGAAAGCAGGTCCTACAGACAAGCTGTGGAGCCCAGTAGGAGAGCAGCTGGTTCGGATAGTTAGGCTATTTTGTGGGATTTTAAGTGGAGCAGAGAGAAATTTAGAACTTTTCTAGGATGTTCTTAGCATTTCCCCTCTTGCAGTGTGCACAGAAAATATGGTGATAGGGAAGAACGGAGTCAAATGCTGACTTTGTCAAACCTCCCAGAGCTTTGAGTTCATTTTGCAGCTTTGTTTAAAATTTGTTGGTTCTTTTATCTGAAACGGATCCTGTCTTCCCAAAACAGAATGGAAGGAATTACCCACAGGATGATTTCACTTTTTGGTTTGCTTCCTGTCTGTCACAAGATTTCCCAAGTACATTACACAAAAACTCTTTGTACTGAGGGATATGGGTGGGGCATTATGCTTGGTAGTTACAGTGCGACTTCATGATATGTCATTAGAAGATTTGGAAGGCTGTACGCGTACTTTGCAAAAAGCCTATATTCTGATTTAAGATTCTCAGTTTGCTTGATATTGTGCTTCCTTCTCCCATGAAAGCAAGCCAGGTCCTGCATCTCATGCAGGGCTCTGTTGGCTCCCCTTGGAGTTAGCAAGGGTTGTATTTGTCTGTGAGCAGAATTAGTGGTGGCTCCTGAAGTGAGTATTTCCTGGGAAAGAAACTGCAGCTGACAAATGTTGTCGTTGCACGATAATTTACACTCCCCAAACTACTCATCAAGAGAACCATAAAACCCCAAACTTCCTGTGCAGATACTTTGCTTAAGGGCTAAAATATCGATTGTTTGAGAAAACAGTGCTTCTATTCAGTAAGCGTCAGTAGCTTTTGCTGTTATGCCATGTCCTACCTGTTAGGAACCTTGTGGCTGGAGAGGAGCCCTCCCAACCAGGTGAGGGCCCTGCACATTTCCTAGGGCAGCTCTGCGTTGCTCAGCGGCCCGGCCTTTGCAGGAGCTGTGCCTGCTAACGAGGAGGTCGAGCAGCACTGCCGGCTGACCCCAAAACAGCCCTCACACTCCCCAGCAGCCAGAGCACTGGCGTTATTAAAAGATAAATCTGCTTAGGAGTAGGTTGCATGCTTATACCTCACTGGTATTCTTTTTTTTGCAGAAGTCCAGGCTGTTCTCCTCTCTGACATACTCATATTCCTTCAGGAGAAGGACCAGAAGTATGTCTTTGCCTCACTGGTAAGGCTTCAGCTTTTTCTTCTCCTTTGCTTTTCTGTGAGAGAGACCCTTGATACGTGTTACACTGTAAAGCTAGCTGTTGCCTGCTAAACAACTTCATTTTCCTGCTTATAACATTTTTGTTTGTTGGGCAGGCTCTGTTCTTTTCGCTTGGAAAACGTGTCTTTGCTCCCCACTTACCCTCAATGATTTCTGCAGTGCCTTGGCATTGCTGATAATTGGCCTTGAAAATCTGCCTGCCACTCGATACACGTACTCCTTTTCAGTCTGTGCAAACTGAAGCAGTGATATGGGGGGAAGGGAAGTAATGGGAAAACACAAACATTGTAAAAACAAATCTTGGCAGACGATGATGTCCTAATATATTATGAACTGCTGTGGGGGACAGGGAACACCACCACAGTAAATTCAACAGAGCAGCTCACAAATAAATGTCAGAAGAATATACTTGTAATGCAGGAAACCAAAACCACTCACTTTTGAAAGGCAGGCCTCCTAAAGGGCTAGGCACACTGACCTGCTAGAGAAAGTCTGGTACCTAATTGGGTCTGTTTTGGCTGTACCTTGTGGACGTGGTATAGACTAGCTACACCTTGTGTCCTTTTTACCCTTTGAATATTTTGAAAGCTGATAATCTGTTATTCTAGTTCTATCAATGATCTGCACAAACTCAGGGCCCTACATACAGCGAGCTGATTTGCATAGAAGTCCTGCTAGTGAACAGTACCAAATCACACAAGTGTAGCATCCTGCAAAATGCACAAAGGCTCTCACTCATATGCTGGCGGCACAACAGCAAATGGACATTTTAACCTAGGCAGCTTGATTACAAAGAGCTCATAGCACACAGTGGACATCCCCTTACGTACAAGTCTTGTCCATCATAGGAGTCAACTGTGAGCTTCTGAGAACAGTAGGGTTTTTGTGGGATTTGCAAATAAGATGATATTCCATCCTAGGGAGAGATTGTGAAGATAATATGTGTGAAGCAGCTGCTAGCAAGCTTCACTAAGTTTAAGGAGCTGTGATTAATGACAGAGTAGAGAGTGTGGGCAGGAGGAGATGAGATCAAAGGTCTGCTGGAGATAGAGCAAAATATGGTAGAGTTTGCAAAACCACAAATTCAATTTTAAATTACTTCCCTGTTGAAATAGAACAAGGTGAAATTGCTTTTCCTAAAGGACTAATAATGGAGGAAAGCAAGCCTTTCCCTGTTCTGTGACCCCATCAAAATGCTATATTTTTTAATTAGCCAGTAGCTTCAAAAAATATTTACAACCTGAGAGAGGTGGCTGTATTGGTAGTGGGACCTTTTGAATGCTAGTTCATATCTGGGTGCTTTTTGCCCTCCTCACCCATTTCTTTCCATCTAAAGGACCAGAAATCCACTGTGATCTCTCTGAAGAAGTTGATCGTACGAGAAGTGGCTCACGAAGAGAAGGGCTTGTTCCTTATCAGTATGGGTGTAAAAGATCCTGAAATGGTGGAAGTGCATGCCAGCTCCAAAGAAGAGCGTAATGGGTGGATACAGATCATTCAAGACACGATAAACACCATGTAAGCTACCAAGCTGCTCTGGAAAGGCGGGCAATGCACGCAGTCATGTTCTGGTAGTTATTGAGATGTGTGTGTCTCTCTCTCATCCAGGGATAAGGACGAAGACGAAGGAGTCCCTTGTGAGTCTGAGTTTGAAAAGAAAGTGTCAGACACGAGAGTCAGAGCATTGAAAGGTAAGAAACTGCTTGAGACAGAAGGGCAGAGCTTGAAAATTGTTCTGAAAAATTTAGAGCAATTGTTGTGTTGGGTTTTGTGATCCTTTTCCATATGTGTGGTTGATCTATGACTTTTTTCAGAGGAATGAGGACCCTGCATCCAGCAAATAGTTACAATCCTTGTTTACACCTCACCTTGTTTGCCTCAGAATTTTCTGAGCCTGATGGATGCTCTTGATGTGCAAGATTGTGCGGGGCACAGTTGTGTCATCAGATTCCACTAGATGGGGCCAATATCTCAGGAATCACTCTGCTTCCTTACTGAAGCTTTTATTTTCTGTCTTCATCTCTGTTTTCTGTTCACCCCCACAGAACAACTTCATCAGAAAGATAAGCAGATCCTCCACTTGCTGGAGGAAAAAAACAAGATCTTCAGGGACATGGCAGACACCTCTGTGCAAGAGGACATGCCAGGCTCCAGACTGCTCTTCAGAGCCAACACTGAAGAGGCACCAAAAGGAGAGGCCATTATGAAAACTGCAATAAATGAAGGTGAGCAAGTCAGTGTGACACATTAGTTACGCTAACCAGCACACCCACCTTCAGTGAACCCATCAATTCTCAAGCACCATTTTTGCAGGGGAAGCCTTCTCATTCCCAGTGAAAGAATAACAGCATAGATAAGGAGATATTGCTACGCATGGTATTGTATCAAGGACAGGTTACAAGGATCAGGAAAGGAAGCAGATCTTGACGGCTGTTGAAAGAAGGCAGAAAAGAAGTCTCAGTGCAGTGAGCAATACTGCATTGAATCTGGGGTCTGGGGCAGCCCAGGATTTCATCCTTGTCTGAAGTGTGGACCATGCTGTATTTTGCTATGCTTCAGGCTCAGCAAGGTTTGAAGGGGGACTCAGATTCCAGCAGGCATTTGTGGTACCTGCAAGGAACAAGCCAGTCTGTTGGCAAATGCAAGGTTACATGAAAACTCGGGCAACTTTCGGTGTGATTTTTGGCAAGGATAAAAATTATTATCAGAGTGAGTTTTTGCAGGGGTCACATGTACTTTTCATGTCATTGGCATAGAAAAGTGAGTTCTTAGTATAGAAAAGCATGTGAAGGTAGGGATGAAAATAGCTCAGAAGCCTGAGGTGGTCTTTAACAGAGATATTGCTGCTTTTTATCCTCTCAGTTGAACTGCTGCAAGACCTGGTAAACAGGAGCCTGGGCAGCGTCCTCGGGCAGCAGGTCAGCAGTGCCACCATTGACCAAGAAGGAGGAGTTGGCCCCATCTCTCTTCCTAGAAGGGCAGAAACTTTTGGAGGATTTGACAGTCATCAGATGAATGCCTCAAAGTGTGAGTAGTTACATGTGCCCACAGCACCATTTGTTAATGATATTTAATGTCGTCACGTCCTCTTGCTTCTGAAGGACTTCAACAGCTGGTGAATTTGGATTTCGCTACTTTTCTGCAGTACTAATAGATTAAATATCAAATTAGGAAAAAAAAAAAAGCATACATGCAGGTGGAATGTTAATTGTTGAGAACCCATGGCTATGTGAGGATTAAACATCTGAACTATTCACTCCTCTCCATGTTTTCTCTAAATCATCCTTCCTTCTTTACTTCCATGCCACATGAAAGCATTTGGTTTCTTTATAGATCGGTTTCTTCATGTTCTTCTTCTTACTGAAGTATCTGCAGCTCTGTTCTTCTTTCTTCAGTTATCTTCCAGCAGGAGCCTCATGCTGTTGCATTTGCAAATGGATGAGAATATGGCTGAATCAAGCACCTTCTCCCTTGGCTGTGCTCTCTATGCATTTGTGTTCCACATACAACTGCATGTGTTATTCCTGCAATTAAGTCTCTCCCAAGCTAATGAGTGAATATTTATTTCAGCTGCATAGTTGGCTGCTTCCCAAAGCTCACTTTTTTGCCCTAGTCATCAGAAACTTCCCTGTCCTCAAATTCCTTTCTCTGTGGTCTCTCTCATACTCCCAATACAACCAGTTTTGCTGCGCTAGTGTCTGTCTCAGCATTGGGATCGTTGGACCCCGTCTGACCTTCTGCATTAAAGGAGCAGTGTTAGCTCCAGACAGTCAGACATGAGAAGTATGTAGAGATTTTCCCAGCTATTGGAAAGCTGCAAAGCCCTCAACAGGCCATGTCCTCATAATGACAAATATATTCACACTGAGGGCTGGAGGGGGTTGTTTAGGGCTGTGCCTCTCTCTGTCACAGTGATGAATGGGACAACCTCAGGCTGTTCATTGCCTAGCTCTCCCCCTTGCACTCTTTTTTTTTTTTT